>JARVGV010001153.1:3170923-3181221 GCA_031762435.1 Hypsolebias longignatus | reverse complement strand
TCTGTTAGCAGCATGGTCCTATTAGCAGAGTGCTTCTGTTAGCAGCATGGTCCTATTAGCAGAGTGCTTCTGTTAGCAGCATGGTCCTATTAGCAGAGTGCTTCTGTTAGCTGAGTGTGTGTGACTCAGTGTCTACCTCCTACAATTTGAGCTAAATATTTTGTAAAACTGGCTGATTATAGTCATTTTTTATGGTCAGCTGGCTCCAAAAGATAATCAGTTGTACTTGTGCATCCAATGATTACTTTCTGCACGTTTCAGTTAAATTCATGCAGCGATTCACGAGATAATTTGATAAAAGTCAGACAAGCACGCACTCACACATGCAGACGGAGGCAGTCACGTGATTAGCCGCCATCTGGATCAGCAACACTTCCCATTCTTGAAAGCTCTAAGCAGAGCACAACAAAGCTCAACATCTAAGGAGGCCAGGACTTAAGAAGCACGATTACACTCATCAGACAGCCCATCAGAAGACGACAAGCTGTTTGCTCTGAACTGCAGATCAACGCTGTCATCCGTCATCCAGCTCCAAGTCTGTCAGTCCGTGCTGCTCTGCTGTCAAACACGTCCTCCATGTTCATGAGTCTGCGACGGTCCCCTGCATCATGTCGAGTGCCTCAACATCAATTCACAAACTCCTCGCAAATTCGCTGCTAAATATGGAGACGGTAAAAATGGATACGATACTGAAGCCCCGAGCTGCTCAGCTGTTTGATGTAATTAGCTGCTAACAACAAATAGGCCGCCGCTTTGATGTCACACTGCCAGCTGCTCTCAAGAGACCCAAGACTTCCAAAAATACCACTTTTACCTCTAAAACAGGACATTTTATTTAAAGTAGTGACGGGATAGATGTAGTCTGTGAGTCAGTAGTGTAAAACTGAAGCCCTTTTATCGTAATTAACAACTTTCCTGATCAAGAGATGAATATTTTAGCAGCGTGTGAAAGATGCAAATTATGTTGGAGGGCTGAAAAAAATGTCATCATTATAATACACTTCATTACTTAATTCTCAGGACATAAAATATGCAGGGAGGCACTAATTTGTTATCAGGTTAATTATCTTTGTTTCAGAGCTGCTGGAGCGTTCACTTTTCCACATGAATGAATTATGACTCCTGTTTACTCAGGATGACTTACTTCTACACAGCCCCGCCGGGGTCTGGAGGGAGGAAGAAAAACCCAAACAAGAAATAACTTAAACAAAGATACCAAACAGACACGATCCACGACGTCAACAGCTCAACGGTGAAACCTCGCACGGTGTGGAAAACAGCTCGCGTGTTCTCAGACGCTACAGTTTTAGCATGCTAACATGATAGCTAAACCCACTCATTGCAAAACCATGAAGATTGGAAAAATATATAAAATATGAAAGCAAGTCAGTAAAATGTGTTTCTCATATTGATGATTAATCTGTCGTTAAGTTAAAAAGTTTAAAAGCAAAATTTGCGACCAAATGCCAACTTCCTCGTGGGTTTGTTCACCTATGACAACAGCCGAAGGGACTGAAAATAGGTCACCAATGGCGACGTCCACGAAGGAGTCGTTTGGAATCAAGAAGACTGACAGTTCTGAAGCGTTTGTGCAAATTTAAGCTCAGATTTGTTGAGTGAAGTGTGCCCATTCAACGTGGACCCGCGTTCCAGACTTGTGTATCAATATGTTTGGAAAACTACCCTTTTAGATTACAAATTTATCCATCCATCCATCCATCCATCCATCCATCCATCCATCCATCCATCCATCCATCCATCCATCCATCCATCCATCCATCATCTTGCTCTTGTTCTGGACTCAGGTCACGGGGGCAGCATTTTGAGCAGGAAGGTCCAGACATCTCTCTACACCTCTTCCAGCTCTTCTGGGAGGACTCCAAGGTGTTCCCAGGTCAACCAAGAAACATAGTCTCTCCAGCATGTTCTGGGTCTTCCCTGGGATCTCCTCCCAGTCAGACATACACCTGAAGCACCTCCCTAGTGAAGCGCCCAGGGAGCATCCTTACCAGATGCCTGAACCACCTCATCTGGCTCCTCTGGATGTGGAGGAGCAGCAGTTCTACTCCGGGTCTCTCCTGATAACTGAACTTCTCACCCTATCTCTAAGGGAGAGTCCAGCTACCCTGCAGAGGAAACTTATTTCAACCTCCTGTATCCACCATCTCATTCTTTTAGTTTCTACCCAGAGTTCATGACCATAGATGAAGGAACATGGACTGACCGGTAAACAGAGAGCTTTGTCTTACAGCTCAGCTCCCTCTTCACCACAGCAGACCAGCACAGAGTCCACAATACTGCAGATGCTGCACAAATTCATCTGACAGTGTCACGCTCCATTCTTCCCTCACTCATGAACAGTGAACTCCTCCACTTGAGGCAGAACCTCACCCTCGACCTGAAGAGAACAATCCACCTTTTTCCAACTGAGGACCACGGCCTCAGATGTGCAGGTGATGATTCTCATCCAAGCAGCTTCATGCTCGGCTGTGAACTGTTCCAGTGAGAGCTGAAGATCATGGCTTGATGACGCCAACAGGACCACATCATCTGCATAGAGCAGGGATGGAATCCTGAGGTCCCCGAACCGGACTCGCTCCACCCACTGGCTGCACCGAGAAATGGACTACACAGTTTGAAATAATTCAAGATAATTTTTTTATCTTATATTTTATAAACTGCAATGATTACCTTTGACAATGTTTAACATAAACAACACTATAGTTTAAAATGACTAATTAATAAAACCCACTCATATCAGATCAAAATCTTTTTCCTCTTTGACCTCATCATGATCTGTTTGCATGCATTTCATGCACCCCAATTTGAAGCATGTGTATCTTATCAGGACTGTTCTGAAAACATCGCTTTTCTTGTGTTTCAGGTCAGAAAAGAACCTTCGAAATAAAACCAGATTTTCATGTAAATAACTGATTCAGCTAGACTAAACCTGTCTCTCAACGGAAAAGTGCTGTCAGAGTGATTTATGTGTAAGATGTGTTTGGAATATGACATTTCTGATTGTTTTCTGCAGGAAAATGAATGTCAGCTAATGCATAATTAATCAAACACGGGGCACAGTGCATCACACCTGCCAATGACTTTTAATTTCATAGACTGACATGAGTTTGGCATCTGCTTTGACATTTCTGCAGGTGAAACGGTGAAAAGAAAAAGGTCATGTTGGTGCATAAACAAGACCTAACAGCAACAGTGAGCGCTCACCTTGCAGAGCCGATAAAAAGGTGATAATTATAAATGAGGGATGTAATTCTTTTTTTTGTGCTTGTATCATTTTTTTTGGTTTGAACTTTAAGTAAATTTAAGACAGGTACCGTTCACGTTGCCCAGGTGGAAGTATCCGTCAACCAGCGAGGCTCCGTTGTTGAAGTGCTGGGTCATGTGATCCAACCAGTTCGCCTCCACTCCTCTGACACCCTCGTCGTAGTTCTGGACCCGCAGGGGCACCTTGACTGTGTAGTACTTCACCTGGCCTTCTCGGACAGGCGGGTGGTTGTACAAAGCCAGCAGATCCACACCTGCAGAACCAGGACGGAGAACAAAACAAGCACATCAGCCCAGTACGAGTTGGAGATCCTGCTAAGTCTCACACTTTTCCACTTGGCTGCAACCCAAAGTGTAATTTGTCTCCCTCAGAGAGGAGGCGTCCAGCTCCAAAGTTATCCAGAACGGCTCGGTAAACGTTTGGCTCGAAGACAAACAAGTTCTGGTCCAAAACTGGTAAATCAATCTGACTCTGTTGTAATGCAAATAAGAATATCCAACCTTCAGTGAAAAAGTAATCTCCCTTTACTCTTGAACTCTTCTTATTTCCAGAGAATTTGCAACACTAACACAACTGTAATCCACTGGGAGTTGCTTCTTACAAGATAAAAACCAGAGGATCGCAGCCAAAATATGAACCAGCGTCACGGCCAAGTTGGCCCCGGCGTTCTCGATCGTCAGCCAAATGCATCAAATAACAGTTTGTAGGCTTTGATGGATTTCTGCTGGTTTTATTTCTCACTGTTAGAAGATCTTGAAACTCTAACACCAGATAAAATCGAACGAGAAGCTCAAAAATCATCTGTTTAAAAAAAGATTCATTAACTGCACAAATCGTGATGTCAGAAAACTGATTACAGAGAACAGGATTATTGACCCTGAAACTAAACAATTGACTTCAGTTCAAAAATACTTTATTAATCCCAAAAGGAAATTAAATGTTGTAACTTGTCATCCTGGTTTCATTAAAGAGTTGTTCTTGATGCTGATGGCTGTGGGCAGGAAGGATCTCTTGTAGCGGTCCATCTTAGAGCAGATCTGAGGAAACTGGCAGCAGATGATCTGTCTACTTGGACTTGGTGGGATTCTTGATCTTCTTGGGCAGCAGAACCACCTGGATGTTGGGCAGAACTCCTCACTGAGTGAAGGTAACTCCTCCCAGCAACTTGTTGAGCTTCTCGTAATTGCAGTCAAACAGCAGGCATCACGGGATGATCCTCGCGTTTCCCGCCAGCTCCAGGATCTCAGCAGTCAGATACTCAAGCACCTCCGCCAGATAGACGGGATGCATCCACGGCACCTCCCTTTTAACTTTTTTGTGATTTGGGGCTGTAGCTGAGGTATTATTTAAGCTTTTGAGATGTAAGTCAGCTGCTTCAACATGCAGCCACCGATTCTAGAACTCTGACACAAAAATGACTTTCAATTCATTTAAATGAACTCTTCTTCAAATGCAAACAAATAACCAGTATTAAAACAATTAGTTAGTTTTGTTGTCTTGAGGTTGAGGATGATTATTTTATATAAATAAAGTAAAGCTCTTTTAATGATTGCCATTAGTTTGTAATGCATAAAAATATTATCAGGCATCAAAACGTTCCCAAACTGTGATGGGGACTTACAAACCCCGACTAGAATTGTTGATGTACACAAAAATAGAAAATGAGCCAATTAAACAAAAACCAAACTACAAAAAAAGTCTTTGCAGTTTTACAGCCTTCCAGAATTCATACAGCTAAATTTCATCTTTGACATGTTAAAAGCAGTTTTTGCTACAAAGCAACACAAAGTGGAATATATTTGTTAAAACCTGCATAAATGGAATCTTTCCAGATGTGTAAGCTACCCATGCCAGAGGCAGTAATGCACCCCCATACCACCAGAGAGGCAAGCTTTTCAACTGTGTCCTGATAACAGGTTAGATCTGCTCCTCTTTAATACGAAGGACGAGGCGTCTGTAGTTCCCAGACAGAACTTCAGATTTAAATCCCTCTGAACACAGAACAGTTCTGGACTTCATCTCGGTCCATTTGAAACAAGCTCTGGTCCAGAGGAGACGGTAGCGGTTCTGGTTGGTGTTCACATCTGGCTTCTTCTTTGTCTGACAGAGCTTTAAGCAGCATCTGTGGATGATCTGTCAGAAGCGTTCCTGAACCCAGAACAGAACCAGACCTGGTTTTAATGCAGTGGACCGTCTGATGTTGGCTTTCAGCCTCGACCTCTGAACCCTCTACTGAGTCTTCTAATCTTGATGATATGAACTGGACATGATGGGATATTTAAAGTTGTCCTAATTGTCTGTTGAGTAATACTATTCTGACATTGTTCCACTGTTTTTATTTGTAGTAATTGAACCCCTGCCCATCTTTACTTCTACAAAAGGCAGCCTCTCTAACATTTTCTTTGTGTACACAGTGTTTTTACTGACCTGCTGACAATTAGACTGTTTGTTGCAAAATGTTTTTGGTGTTTTTTATTTATTTATTTTTATTCACACCACTTTTACTTTTACTTTTACAGCATTCAGACCGTTTCACAACCGTGGGTATAATTGCATAACTATTGAAATATCCTTTTTTTTTTTTTTTAAATAGCTGGGGGTTTTGTACATTTTAAACATGTTTGCATCATTAGAATTTGTGCGCTGTAATGTTTTCTCTGGTGTCTTTTAAGTTTATGCAGGCAAAATAAATTTGTATGCATAAAACGATAATAAAGAACTCCACCTGGCAGGTGTGAAATAAAGGAGAAATGGAAACGTAATACAAGATGAGATTTATGACGCCCCAAGCTGGAATCACAAATATGCTGGAAATCTTTTCCAAGGATTTTGCCTCTTCAGAAGCCGACGTGAATTGAATGAAAAGCATTTTGATTGTGTGCGTGCTACAAGTCGTCCTCCTGTTTCCCTCTAATGCCTTTCAAAGGGCTGTAACTCTGCTGATGCAGAACTTAAAAGGGAGCGGTTCATTGTAACGGAGGTAATTCATAGCTAACCTTGAATAATGCATTAAAAGCTCTGCAGCCTGGCTGTTGTTTACGTCAAGAGGAAATGTGCATAAAGCGGCGGCGGGCCTCTGGAGAGAGGAACAGGCCTGGAAATTTGTCTACAGCACGAATGTCACAGCTCCTCACAGGATCATCCTAAATCAGAGAGTTGCATTCGTCATGATGCGAGCAAGAGCGGGGTTCGGATCTGTGAGGGAACAATTCTAATCGTGCCCCTTTCCTCCAATTCAAATGTCAAACTGTCATTCACCAAGTGAAGCAGATGGATGAGCAGAATGTGTGGCGCTGCCAACCACTAACACACCACCAACACACACCGGTGGTGGTGTTGGTGGGAATCGTTGCTCAACCAGTTTGGGTCTGTTTTCTGTCCAAACACCGGAAAAATGAACCATTGATGAACGTTTCCTGACGTGACAGCTGGCAACCAGATCCTTAACCCTTACCGTTTGTTCCTGTTCAGAAAAATCAGAGCAGCAGCAACAGGAGGAAAAACAGTTCCCTCGTCTTCGTCTGTTACCCGTGTTACAGCCGGGACAAACGTTGGACAACACGTCTGACGCGACAGTGTCCTGGCTGCGTCGTGTTTACAGGTTTACAGCTTCTCTGCTCAGGCCGGGGCTGATATTTACTGTGACTGGATTCACGAAGCCTCCGCTGCTCACTGAGCTTCGGACAGGTCGAGAAGAAGACGAGAAGATATTAACAAAATCAGAAAAAAAAGTGAAGCTACTGTCTAGAATGACATCTATCATCATTTTTCTCTAAATCCCAAAAGCTTTAGTATAAATCCGAGCTGCCCAAATATTTTGATGTTTAAACTTTAAAACGTGTAAATTCGTATCATTTTAATGAACATTTTTTAGCATAGTTTTTCAAATTCCCTCTATGCTGTACAGTGTATTTCTGTGGCATTTCTTTTTTTTAAGTCATACAAGAAATGCTAATCATAAATTGTGATAGAAATTAAAAAATTACGATTAAATAGTAATAGTGCTTCAGAGCGTTTGCTCTGGCACTCCAAACTACAAACTGATAAAAACACTTTTGGTTGCAGACTTTCTGTAATCACGGTGCAATAATCAGAACCATTAAAACCACATTCAGCATACGTCACTACATATTTTCCTGATGGCTCAGAGTGCCACCTAAAGTAAAAAATTACAGCCGGTCGTTGAAAACCACAATCTGTCTCACAGTATTACTCACTTTCTGTGTAATATCTGAAGAGTTTGTGTGCGTTCTTTTTTCATTAAGGTGTAATGACGCTGCAACAGGACGACTGTATTCCAGGCAGAGGGAGAGGAAACCTGTTTTCAAGTTCTGGGTATGAGAAAGTATTTTTCTGAGAGGATATACAGAAACCACAGGAAGTGCACTGAGTGCCTTGCTGAAGGGCAATATCAGCAGGACAGCGTGGGAGAAAAATAAAAAAAAGAAAAACAAGATAAGAAATCTGTTTTCTGATGTCCGTCATACCAGACTGTGATATTAACCGGTCAAACTGAAGCTGGGCTTTTACGTGAAACTCTGCTGTATTTAGACCTAAATCTAACAGAAAGCTCTCCAGAGAGACGACGTGCAGCTGAAACAGAACATGAAAAGATGTGATAAATGCACGTGCAACACTCAGTTTTTAAATATAACTACTGGGGGGTGATTATAGCGCTGCACGCACCACAACAAAAAGAAAACATATGACAAACACAAAAGTAAATAATCCTTCTGGACCTGAATCTTTGTTTGCGTGCTGCATGTTTGAGGATCACACGTGCAGACGCACGTCAATCTGTTTGTGGCATTTTGTTAAACAAAGAAAAGCCCAAAAAGTTAAAACAAATCTATGACAGAAATAATTAAAACACTAAAAATCAACTGATGAAAATCTGTCACTTGTGAGTTGTGGTTCAACATAATTGTTTTAAAAAAACAAACCAATTTAACTGCAGTTGACAAAAAGAGTCGTTCTCCAGGAAAGATCTAACCAGAGCAGAGGGACACGTTGGACGGAGGCGTGTCCTGTCACCAGGTGTCTTCAGTCTTTCGTCAGTGTCTAGTTACAGGTGACAGGTAGTCACAGGGCTGTCTGGTGTCATGGTGTGTAACACACAGAACATGGAGCACAGGAAGTTGTCTCAGGAGCTCAGAGAGACGACGACTGAGCAGCAGGTTAAAGGTCAAGACTAGAAGATCATCTCCAAACAGACTGATGTTCCTCTGCAGCTGTTCTGATTATTCAGGACTGGAGACAACCTCCCTGGACGTGTCCACAAGAAGACATCTGATGGAAAACTGAAGAGATGGACAATATAAATGGTAAAGAGTCCTGAGCAACTTCCAAAGAGATTAGAGAACTTCAAGGTCAAAGGTCATCAGTGTAGATCACACCATCAGTCATTGCTTGACTGGTGGACCAGAACATCTGAAGACAGTGGGGACCAGAACACCTGAGGACCTGTGGACCATCAGAATCAGAATCAACCTTTATTGTCGCTGCACAGCAACACAACAAAATTACATTTCAGTACAGCCGTCCAAAGAAAACATGGGTAGACGGGGATGCCTGAGGCTGCAGCTTTGTGGGAAGTGCTGCCCTTTTTGTTTATATAAGAAAAAGGGAAAACATGAGGAAAGAGGAGGTACAAAAAAAATCTCACACTGTGTCTTTGATGAGACATAATGTGAGGTTGCAAAAAAAAACCCTCAGCACAAGAAAGAGCATCATGCTGGTGTCATAAAGAGATGTGCATTGGTGTGGGTGAGGGTAGGGGTCCCAGCACAGGTTGCCCAAATGAGTGATGCAGCCACTGGCACGTTTGCATCTACCTAGTTTGCTGCACCGGGGGGTGGGGGGATGGGGTGGCCAGCAACGGCAGTGAATGTGAGGGGAAGTAGTCGGTGCACACTGGCCAGAGAAGGTCCAGGAATCCATCGTGTATCCGGCTGCACGCGTCCTGTTGGGGCAGGAGAGCTCTCCTTCGCCCTGAATTCTCGTTGAGAAAATTTGATCAACTGCATTGAGAGACCAGCTGACCAGATCCATAATTTACAATTTGGAAGATATGCAAAAAGAGGCTCTAAAAAGGTTCACAGGGCCAAGAGCAGAGGAGGGGAAGGAGCAGGAGGAAAAAGTATCCACCTTTGCAGAGTGCTGTCAATCAATCATGAAGTTAAGACACCATCTTCTTTGTCAGGTTCAATTTCATTAGGTTTTTTTTCTTTAATAATTCTGTTGATTAAATTTTTTTTTTGTTACACTCGTCACTGGTGGTGTGATTTGAGTGGTCACCACACAACGAGAAGGTCACAGATTTGCTTCTAGACTCTGGGTCTCTTTGTGCACACGTGGGTTTTCCCCAGGTACTCCGGTTTCCTCCCACAGACCCATAACATGCAAAAAATTGTACCTAGGTGACAGAGTGAATGGTTGTTTGTCTCATTTGTCTCCATGTGTCCCTGTGAAGGACTGGAGACCTGTCCAAGGTGTCGCTCGTCTCTCACTCAGTGTCTGTTGGAGATCAGCACCAGCTCCCCACAATCAAGGAAAAGCAATTTTCTTTTAATGGATAGACTTTTATCAGCTTCAAATTACCTTGGTGAGTTTTTCTTTAACAAAAATATACAAATAGGTTTATTTGTGTTTGTCTTTGCTTTTGAAGAATGTGTTCACCAACCGCTGTTGGACTGATTTTAGGGCGGGAAGCGCAGAATTACAGAAGCAGGTTGTGCTACAAAATCTCTTCCTGGGCTGAAACTCACTGCATGTCGTCTTTTTCTCTGACAAGCTTCTAAGTTCCTTCTGCAAACTGCAGAGAACTGGTTCTTTCCTCTGAGGAAGAATATGAGGTTAACTCATCTCTGATCTTTGGGAGTCTCAACGTAAATTCTCCACAATCAACCAGCTGCCAAGTTCCTACCAGAGCCAATCTTTTGTGCTACGGTGGGCTGTAAGTGACACTGTGTGACTTCATAAAAGTGATTTAAGTATTGTATAAAAACTGAAT
>JARVGV010001153.1:3159117-3170823 GCA_031762435.1 Hypsolebias longignatus | reverse complement strand
GTTTAAGTTTGAGTTGAAGTTTAATAATGTTTGAACTAATTGTTTGAAAAAAGGAGCAGATATAAAAAGTTTTTTTCTTCTTTCTGCTGCCTTACATGTTATATATTGTATTCTTATCATTTATCATTTCATGGGATTGTTTTGTATGGTGTTTTTAATGAATAAACTTTTAAATAAAATAAAGTAAAAACGACGCTGCCACATCAGTGGACTGACTGAAGAACAGGAAGGAGAGAAGTGTTACCTCACGGTGACAGAACCGGATCTGTTTCATCATTTCAACAAGATTTACATAAAATATTTGGACAGTTTTTTTCCCTCATAAAACATAAATTAAAAAATTAAAAAGCGGCTTCAGTCAGTTCATATTCACATCAATAGTAATTTGCGATCTGACGACCCTGAATGAAAAGTGCAGAAATATTAAATCAGTTATATACATTTTATTGCACATTGTACAGCTGTGCAGCTGATGTTCCTTTAAAAGCCGATCCGGCGACTGCTTCGTTTTCTGAATGAACCTGTCGGTGGGACGTTGATCTTACATGATGACGTCATCTTTTGGCCATCTGACTCTATGATGTGAGAAGCTTGATACTGAGCACGAGGGCTGGAATAATATCTAGATTTAGTCAGGATATTAATTAGCAATAAATCCAGGTCAGCCCATCTTAAAGGGGTTCATTACCGCCCACCGCTGACAGGTGAACAGCGCCGTCTTTCTCAGAGAGTCTCCGTGTTTTAAGTGCTCCGTCAAACTTTGATCCATCTCGTCTAAAGAAAACTACGCCGGTGACGTTTAGCTTCTCAGACTCTGGCTCTGCTCGTGCGCATTAGTGCTGTCTGAGAGTGATTTTGAAACGACGAGTGGTTTTCCATGTATTTGTGCTTAAAGCGTCTCCGTGAAGCTTCGGTTTCAGAGACGGCGTTTCTTTTTCAGCGCTAATCCACAGATTTCTTCCAGCCTCCCTGGCGGCGCTCGCGCAGTGCTCACCTCGAGATCTGAGGATTACCGAGGACAAGCCGGGAGCGCCGGCGCCGGCAGCAGAGACTCCCGGGCCTCCTCGGCAGGCTGGGCATTAGTGGAGAGGGACACGGGAGCTTGGCAGGCTCCTCCGCCACTGGGCTGGCTGCTGGCAGCGTCACAGCGGTGCAGGGGGGGCGAAGGTGGGAGGGAGGAGAGCTGTGAAGCCGAGGGAGGCAGAGGACCAGTCAGTGGGGGATTATCTCGCTGAAGAAGGCCCAGATGGACCACTGGGCCGTGGTGTGCCAGGATGCCAAGTTTGTGTTGCTGCACACACATGAAGAAAAAGTGTGCACACAAAGTCGCACATTTGTTATGCAACGCCCCTTAATAAGTGTTTTAAACCTAATCAGCTACATGCAGAGCTGCAGTAAACATGCCCCCCGCTGAGACGTGCACATTGCACTGACACATATCACAAATAGAGGATGGGCGTCCGTAGGAGGGGGTGGGCGTCTCCATCTGTTAATCTGAAACGCTCAAATAACGATGAAGCAATGAACGAGCTCGTTTCAGCACATGGATCACAAATAAGTCAAAGCTGCAAACGGTTTGTTCTCTGAGGAGAAAAACCTGGTTTTAAAACGAGCGGCTTCTGAAAACAGACTCCCCGCTTCATCAGCTGAGCGCGAGCGTGGATACAAGACGGCTCTTTGTGCAACAGATAAAGAGGATTATATCCCCGGGCGACACGTTGTTGCGCAACGTTCAGGCACTAGCAGGAAGTGACACCTCTGCAGACGCCAAGCGTTTCAGGAGGAACCCGTTCACGGAACAGAACCAAAGGTGAGGGTGCAGACGGAACCAAAACAACGCTGATGGATTTCATCTGCCGCTTTACATCTCCGAGAGCAATAAGTGGCTCCAGATGTGGCAGTTTACAATCAATCCACTTGACATGGGCTGTGATCCAGAATAAAGCTGACCTGGGACCAGCTATGGCTCTGATGCACAGAGTTCAGAACATAAAGATTCATATTTCAGTAAACAAGTTGACGTCTCATCATCAAACTCATCTGAATAACGTTGACAGCTTCTGAGTAATTAAAGCGTTCACCTTTAAAACGTGTGAATTGTCCCTTCACCTGCACCGAACGCCACCGCGGCTCGATTTGACTTTTAAAGAAGCTGCTTTTTCAGAAAACACATTCGTTCTCTTCAGTTGGTAATGAGTTTTTCTGTGTCCTTGATTCTATAAATTCTAACACTCTGAAGTGTTTATCTGAGAGTAAATATATTTTTTTCAGACAGTTTGATCTGTGTTTGTCTGCAGGTCACAGCAGGAGATGTTCCGCTGCTCAAAGCGTACGAGCACAAAGAAGTCGAGACAAAACCAAAACCAGAAAAGAATAAATACTCTGTTGGGCTTTGGCTCCAGCAGATGAGGCTCCGTGTGTTGATATCAAAACCACATGAAGCTGCGTGTTTCCCATGATTCACTGGGGCCAAAAGGAAAGGAGCTTCTCTCCACTGACTTCCACATCCATACTTTGTCTTTTGGCTCGCTCTGTGATCTTCAGCAGATGTTTGGAAAGTGGCTGAAAAGATTCTGCAAGAAGTCAAACAGTTGATGTTTTGGACATTTACGTTCTCATGAGCTGCTCTTCTGTCTGTAAAACATGCACGTGGTTTGAGACTGAAACCATCTCACTGTAAAATATAACTTGCAGTCAGAATGTTCCGATGTCAGAGAATCTAAATCTGAGAAAAGAAGAATTCCTTCAGGCTCGGTGAGTTCATCACCACCAGGACGACACTTTGTGCCTCTCACAGTTTCATTTTCACAGCATGTAAGTTTTAATTTACTCCTTTTTTTTTTTTTTGCGTTTTTGCACATCCTTTCCTCCAAGTGTCGATGTGTGATTGTTGCCATGGCGACCACTCACCATCACCTCTCCGGTATCTCAGCCTCTGCTTCGTCTCTGCTCCCAGGTCTTTGTTGTTGTTGTGGTACGACGAGTCCTCCTCTGTCAGCTCCTCGCTGTTCTCCGGGTCGGACAGAGGAGACGCCGCAGGTGAGGCTTCGCCCGGGACGCCCCCTGCCCCCACCCCCGAGTGGTTCTGGTTCTTCTCCTCGCTCGAGGGTTCCTCTGTGCGCACCCCGTCTGCCGGAGCTGCAGGCTCTGCGTGGTTTCTGGGGCTCGAGGGGTTCGAGGGGCTGCTGCTGCACAAAGAGCCGAGCACAGAGCTGGGGCTGGAGTGCAGGGAGAGGGACGGGGTCGCTGGTTCTCTGATCCGGGTGCACGGGGCTCCGTAAGGTTCCTGGACGAATCCCACAAACATCACCCCCTGGTCAGCAGCATCCTGAATCTGCTGTTAAAGAAAAAGAGAGATGGGAGAAAATTTTAAAAGAACTCGTTAGTTTAATCAAAAGCTTCTGGTTTAAATTGATCCAAATTCACTGATAAATGAATTAATTTTTAATTAAATGATGTGTTGACTTGTTTTTCACTTCAGAAATAACATTAATGTGACTCTTTCTTTGGGAATCTACATATTTAAATACACGGAGAAGCTAAATTAATGCCTGCCGCCTCTCTTGTCAGAGATTAGGACGATGTGAATAAATAAAATTATCATCTCATGCAACTTTTCACATGATTACTCATTGACTTTCTGAATGTTTCATTTGAATCCATGCAGCGGTTCATGAGATTTGTGATAAATGCACACGGACACAAACAGAGACGAAACATTATCACCTGCTGCTGAAAGGGTGAGCCGTTTGTATTTCTGTGTAAATTAAGAGTTAAAACATCTGGAATTAAACAAAAATCCATGATTTGCTTAAGAAAAAGCTTGAAAAGTAAATTAAAAACTTTGTTTTAAACAATTTATTTTAAAACAAAACTGCTTTTTTTAAAAAAAAATTATTTGTCTTTTTGTATTTACAGGATATGAGAACTTTTTATAATCAGAGTACTGTTATAAAAGACCAATTAACAGTTAATTACAGTTCCTAAATGAGCTGTAAACACTTAATAACCGATTAACAGAAAGTCTAAGTACATTAGATAAAATTGAAAATATTAATAGTGAGCCAAAATTTATCTGCATTTTACGTTTGTCCACCTGTTATTTTATAATTTGTTTACAAATATTAAATATTCATCAGTATGTTACCTGCGTGTAAACACTCCGAGCATGACATGAAGTTTCTTTTGGTGTCTAATGGCATTTAATAAAACATGAAGCTGAGTAAACAGTCATATTGCTTTAATTGTCAATAAACTTATGAATAACATATTTCTGAAGCACAAATAAAAGAATCCTTTTTAAAGTGTTGCCAGGTTTTATTTGTTTTAATCGTTTGCACATTTGTTGACTCAAAGCTCCGACTTTTGCTTCGTCCTGCGTTTTCTGTCTCGTCGTCGTCGTCTGCCATTTTGTGTCAACGTCGACGCTGCAGATTGAAAAATTTAACTGTCAGAGAATGTTAACGATGCCATTCTCCATTTCTGCCTTCGAGCCAAGCCGAGGCGACCCCTCCACCCCCCACCCCCCCATGTTTGAGCCCCCGTTGAGGGGAGAAAATAAAAATCAAATCAAACTGCAGGTTATTCTCTATGAAATTGAATTGGAAAACAGTCCTACTGTCTCCGACCGTTATTGTTCAGCATCATTTGGATGCTGTCTGCCATCCCAATAATGTCCAAATGGAACTGCTGACATAAAATGGAGCAACTGTTGTAGCTCATTTAACGGGAACGGGGGCCGACGGATAGAAACGAATGGCTTTGAGTGACTATTGTCACAGAGAACAATAGATTCAAATGACGGCTTGTGATGATTGAATTTAGTTTTGCTTCCATTTTTATTTTTGTCATCATCGTTTCATTAAGGCCCACTTTTGACAATTTAGAACGATTGAGAGCAGATGTATTTTTCATCTCTGCACCTCAAACCAGCAGGAGAGTCAAGATGGCTGATCACAGCAAATAACAGGGAAGGAGAAACAGAACGAGAGCTAAACTGAAAATATGTAAATGTAAATAAAATCTAAAGGAGCGCTTTGTTTACAGACAGTTGGATGTGATGACGGTGGAACAAATGGGTGGAAATAAAACTTCAAATAAGTGAGAAGAGTGCCATAACAACAATAAACCTGTAAAACAGTAAATAATTAATTGTACACACTGCAGGGATAAAAGAGTATATACATAAAGAAATATAAAAATAAATGTTGAGGAAGACATCAGTTTATAAAAACTTTATTATTCATTTCATGATGAACCTCACGTGGTAAAAGTTCTGTACTGATACAGCTCCTTTCTTTCTTATCAAGACACTCAAAGCTCTTTACAACAATCTGTGTCCTCCTTCCCCCTGTTCATACAGCATCTACTAGATCTACACAAAGACTAATCAGAGCTTTATCACATTTAAACACTGATGGGACACACAACAGAGGTAATGAAGGGTTCAGTGTCTTGCCCAGGGACACTTTGGCATGTGACTGCTGTGGAATTGAACCCCCCCAGTTCTCCCATTGGAGGACGACCATTCTAACCTCTCAGCCACAGCCGCCCCTGGTCACATCTGCTGGTCCAGCTGTTACTTCAACACAACATTTGACTTGTTCTAATTTCACTTGAAGCCAGAATAAAAAATAACAAAATACTTTTCTTGTCACATAAAAAGTACAATGGAATTTGAAGCACTCAATGTAAAATAAAAGTAAAAAATAAAATAAATAAATCGTAGAGCACATTGTTCATAATAAGATATACTGTATTTAAATGTGTGTGTGTGTATATTAAAAAAATAATAAAAAAGATAGAAAAAATGCACTTAATCCAAATTTTAAAGACAGAGGGTAAATTCACTCTGTTCTTGACTTTAACCCTCCTGCTGCACTTGGAGTTCTGCAGATATTGAGCTAAAATTAGTGTCACGAGCTGAGAGTTGTCCCTAACACACACTCTGAGTGCTCACAGGTCACATGCAAGGCGGCGGGTGATGTGCATTCTTTTCAGGGTTGATGGTTTGATTTTATTTTTTTATAGCTGCTGGGATGTACAAAGAGCAACATTTGTGACCAAAACCTGGACAAAGACACAAAAGAACATAAAAAACAAACAGAATCACAAAAAATCCAAACAATTACAATAAATTAGAGACTGTGTGTCATTTTGTTTTACTAGTTTAATTTATATTTGTATGATCAGAAATTTTGCTTATATGTTGCGTAGTCTTTTCATTTATTTTTATTTATCGCTAAACGTGATTATTTTCACTCGGCAGCTTTATTCTTGAGATTTCTGTTCTGCTGTTGTGTTTTCTAAGATGCAAGTTTGGTCCTAAATTAAAAAAAGGAAAAAAGAAAAAAAAAAAAAAATAAATAAATAAATAAATAAACTTTTTTTTCTTAAAATGTATAAACTGAAGTCACATTTGTTGACATTTCATTTTAATTATATTTTAATTATAGTCTAATTTAATGTGAAAAGTTGCGTTTTCTGTTTTGATGTTGTGCTTTTTAAACTGCAACAGCTTTCTTGTGATTTGTACCATAAGAAAAAAAAAATTGACGGAATCAAATTGATCAGAAATAAATTTGGGGAGTAAATCTGCGGTGCAGAAGAGTTTTTAATCCCAGCGATGATAAACGATTCCTCGTACTGACAGCCGTGCTAACAGGACGCTGTTCATTTAACATTTAACTTTTCCTTCATCATAATCAAAACAGAGAATTCACATTTCTCAAAGCAGCAGCTGTTTTCATGTTTTCATGATGACAGCTTTTTGTTTGTGTTAATAATCAGCACCTCGAGGTCATCCCCTGAAATTATCTTCATCAGCAGAAGAATCTCTTAATGAGTCTGAGCCTCGCTTCTGTTGTGTCGTTCTGGTTATTGTCGACAAAATTCCCATCAGCTGCTGATTTAATCTTTACTACAGCGAAAACAGCTCAACCACGTTAAAAGAAATGATGGTCCATGATTATTTAAGAGCCTGAAGGTCAGCCGGTCTGCAGTTGGGAAAGCTGCCAGCGGAAGAGTCTTCCAATTAGGCCCCTGAGATTAGACCCCACATTAATGCTTCCCAGAGTTTAAGCAGCTGAAGAACCTGCATAAATTAGGTCTTTATGTTGGAAGTGCTGCAAAGAAATCACAGAGAGAGAGACCAAGAAGAATCTGAGACCTGATCGGTCCAGATGTCAGAACCACATGTGGAAATCTGAACGTTAGGCATTGTCTGCACATGTGGTTCTCATCCGATACGCACCTGGATACACTGCCAACGATAACACGTTAAAAGACACGGTCAGCGTTTTAAGTTGGCTTGGACTCGGAACGCAGAATGACACACGGAGTTTGAAGACAAACTAAAAACTTTGTTTTTCAAAGCAAAACAAAATGCTGACGTTGAAAAAAAAAAATCTTAGAGCTTAAGGAAGAGAACCAGAACAGGGAAACCAGTAACACTCAGTTTGTGAGCTGTGAGCAACAGAGGGAGCTCAAGCAGCGAGGTTGAACGAGAAGATGGAAAACAGCTGAGCTTAACGAGACAGGGAGCAGGTGTGAGTGGGCGTGGCCTGACCGAGGAGCAGGAACTAACCAGGACAAACACAGAGTGCTGGAAACGCATGGAGGCAAGAAATTACCATAAAACCGATAGAAGTAAGAGAAAGAGAAATAAACAGCGATGCTGACAGGAATACAACATGGTTTTCACCACAACAAGTGGTGGGCCATCAGGACCAGCAAGGACTTCTCTGCTGGTCCAACAGTATCAGAATCACTAATGTTTTAACTCTCCTGCTGCCCTTGTGTCAAAATGACCCACAATGTCTCAGACTTAAAACTGATGAAATATGTTTGGCTCACACAGCCAATCAAATTTCACCCATCATGTGCTTCTAGGAAGAAGTCTTCCGTTGGGCCTTCAGGACCAACAGTGCAGGCCTCTGTAGCTAAATGACAATGAAACTGTTGCTTTAACCAAACAGATTTTGAGCTGGCCACACTGGGACCAATGAGCAGGCAACACTGGCATTTTCGTGACCTTTGACTGGACGGTCGGAGAGCGAACTGGTCAGAGCTAGAAAACTGCACACTTGTGCGAGCTGCACAAGCTGAGCTACATTAATGTAGATTTATTGGCTGCTTTTCAGCCCAGAGTGGCTGAAAGAGGAGAAGTGGATTGGGTTTGAGGATTTACTTACAAAGCCGTGTTCAAGAAGGACTTTTCAATGAAATGTGGACATCATTAGGAGAGGTCGGCCGCCTTCGAAGATGTAACGCCATGGCAACGGAGAAGGACTTCTTGTTGAAAATGAAATGCACAGATTACCTGAATGACAGAGGAACTGAACTCTTCTTGAGGAAAGAAAGAAAGGAGGATTTTGTGTG
The DNA here is from genome assembly GCA_031762435.1 of Hypsolebias longignatus. NCBI lineage: Eukaryota > Metazoa > Chordata > Actinopteri > Cyprinodontiformes > Rivulidae > Hypsolebias > Hypsolebias longignatus. Next base: position 3,162,444 of record JARVGV010001153.1, on the reverse strand, counting down.
CAACTAATCATTAATGAGTAAATGCATTTTATTCACATTTTTTTATGTTTGCCCTTTTAGTACATTAATGTTGATGTTTTTGCTAAATAATTATGTGGTGTAAAGGGAAACTTGTTGAATAACATTCAAACTGACTGGATGAGCTACCTGTCCGTGATGCAGCACCTCATTATATTAAGTTTCTGTATCTTATTGATGGTTCCTGCAGCTGTGGAGTCAGAACGATGACATTAAGATGTGGATCAATTCAGGAAGGATACCACTGAATAAAAAGTGATTATCGCCCACTGCCGAAGGCCGAGATGGAGCAATAACTTTGTTGCTCATGTCTGTGTGTGTGTGTTTGTCTGTTTACAATTAATTAATGAGTCACTGAATGGCTTTTAATAAAACCCTCAGAGGCTGAACATCTTCAACAAATTATCTTCTGGAGTTAACTTGATTCAAGATGACAGGATCTGCCAAATTACAGGATACTGAGCTTAAATTTGCTGTGGTCATAGATAAAACAGTTTCCAACCTCGTGCTTGATTTATAGTTAAGTTTTTTTTATGAACCATGGCATATATTTTAATTAAAATGTTATAAATATTCACAAGATTTACAAATGATTTTACTGAACAAAAATATAAATGCAACATTTCTGGGTTCTGGCCCATTTTTCATGAGCTGAACTCAAAGATCTGTTTTTTTAAAGAGTCTTTTTCTCAAATGTTCACAGCTGTGTATAAATCTGTGTTAGCGAGAACTTCTCCTTTGCTGAGATAATCCATCCACCTCTCAGGTGTGGCAGATCAAGATTCTGATTAGACAGCATGGTTATTGCACAGGTGAGCCTTAGGCTGACCACAATAAAAGGCCACACGACACAGTTGTTGTAAGTCTTGAGGGAGTGTGCAGTTGGCATGCCGACTGCAGAAATGTCGACCAGAGCTGTTGCTTGTGAATTAAATATTCATTTCTCTACCAAGCTAAGCTAAGCTAAGCTAAGCTAAGCTAAGCTAAGCTGAGCTGTCTCCAAATGTGTTTCAAAGAATTTGGCAGTACAGTACATCCATCCAGCCTCACAACCAAGTGTAACCGCACTCCCCAGGACCTCCACATCCAGCATCTTCTCCTCCAAGTTCTTCTAAGACCAGCTGCCTGGACAGCTGCTGCAACAATCAGTTTGTATAACCAAATAATTTCTGCACAAACTTTCAGAAACATCTCAGGGAAGCTCATCTGCATGTTGGTCGTCCTCATCGGGGTCTCCAGCTCCACCTGACTGCAGTTCATCGTAACAGACTCGAGTGGGCAAATGCTCACCTTCAGCACGTTGGAGAGGTCTTCTCTTCAGGGATGAATCCTGGTTTTCACTGCACAGGGCAGATGGCAGACTGCATGAATTGCATTGTGGGTGAGAGGTGTGCTGTCAGCGTTGTGAATCGAGTGTCTCGTGGTGGCGCTGGGCTTATGGTATGGACAGGTGTATGTTACAGCACTTTGGTTGGCCTTGCTGCTGTTTTAAGTGCTTTATGAATAAAGTGGTGTGGTATGTTATGGACAACACAGGTGCATTTTACTGGTGGAATTTGACTGCACAGAGATGCTGTGATGAGATCCTGAGGCCCGTTGTCGTGTCCTTCATCCACGACCATCACCTCATGTTGCAGAATGGTAATACACGGCCATGTTGGAATGATCTGTACACAATTCCAGGAAGCTGAAATCATCCCAGTTCTTGCATAGCCTGCATACTCACATGGCACATCCCTCATTGAGCATGTTTGGGATGCTCTGGATCAGCGTATACGACAGCGTGGTCCAGTTCCTGATAAGAAACTTCGCACCCATTGAAGAGGAGTGGACCAACATTAAACAGGCCACAATCAATGACCTGATCAACTGTATGTGAAGATGTGTTGCACTGCGTGAGGCTAATGGTGGTCACGCTGTATCGTAATGTGCAGTATAAAACCGCATATTTTGGAGTGGCCTTTTATTGTGGTCACCCTAAGGCTCACCTGTGCAATAACCAAGCTGTCTAATCAGCATCTTGATCTGCCACACCTGTGAGGTGGAGGGATCATCTCGGCAAAGCAGAAGTGCTCACTAACACAAAGATTTACACACAACTGTGAACTAGATGTGAGAGAAAAATATATTTTGTTTACATAAAAGTCTTTCAGCTCTGGACCATAAACAAAAATGCTGCGTTTAGACGGCTGCCTATTATCCTTTGGGAACACAAAACAGCGTATGATGTCATATCTGCACTTTTGGGGCAGCTGTGGCTGAGTGGTTAGAGCAGTCGTCCTCCAATGGGACAGTTGGGGGTTCAGTTCCACCAGCAGGCACGTGTTGAAGTGTCCTAGGGCAACACACTGAACCCCTCATTGCCTTCGATATGTGTCCCATCGGTGTATGAATGTGATAAAGCTCTGATTAATCTTTGTGTAGATCTAGTAGATGCTGTGTGAATGGGTGAATAAGGCACAGATTGTTGTAAAGAGCTTTGAGTGTCTTCATAAGATATAAAGGAGCTGTATAGGTACAGTCCATTTACCATTTGTGTAATCTGGACTAATCTCTGCCTGTGGCTGCCTCACCTCAGGATGCCTCATCAGTTCACAGGCTCTGAGGATCGAAGAAAACATTCTGCAAAATAATTTTCTTGGATTAAGTTTGCTGACAGATCTGATGACTCTGCAAAAAGAAACTAATGATGTTAAATTACCGTAATTTCTGGACTATTGAGCGCACCTGAATATAAGCCACGCCCACTAAATGAATAAATGTTGTACATATATAGGCTGCTCTTGTCACGTTATAACGTGAGATATTTATACAAAGAGTTTTAAAAACATTTAATTACCTGTAACACACAAATACGTACAGTAAACTTTCTTTTCTGAGCAGTGTCTGTAATGAGGCTGGCTAAAATTAAATAGATACAGTAGCGTACCAGGAAACGCCTCGCTTATGTGCAGAAGCTCTTTCTTTCTTTGATAGCCAGATCAATCTCTTTAAACTTGAAAGCAGCATCATCTGCATTTGTCCGTGTGCGTTCCATGAAGAGGGTGTGTTCATGAAGTGCAAAATAACTGACCTGAAGAACTTAGTGAGAGTGTGTTTTATTTACAGTAATTCGAAGTTTCATTGGGCCACTGTGACCTGTTCTGTAATTTCATTGGTCAAATTTAAATTTTTTACCTTTATTTATACAGGGAGTGTCATTGAGTCATGAGGACCCACCCCCAAAAAGAGGACGGCAGAGGCCAGAGTCCTGAAATGATGACAGAATGTTTATTCAGCTGGGCTCCTCTGAAAAGTCCGTGGAATTCC
>JARVGV010001153.1:3083597-3110085 GCA_031762435.1 Hypsolebias longignatus | reverse complement strand
CTCACTTCTTTACTGGTGATATTAGAACACCCAAATGCAACACAAGTTGACGGCATTTTCAAGTGTTACAGAAAAAAGCCGTTCTTGAAGACAATGAATCTGCGTTGCAAAGCCACCACCCGCTGACAGACTCTCCGGAGCCTCCGTCACAGATACGTATGCGGAACTTCCCGGATTTCCAGTGACGTCACACAGCGCCAAGTTTAAAATCACTTTAAAAGCTAATTTTAATATATTTCTCATTTTTCAATGAAAAATTAAAATATTTGAATTATACAAGACATATATTTTGTGCAATTTTATGCAAATTTCAAACATCATGTCAGTGCGCCTTTGACTGAAGTTACAGGTGTGAGCCAAATATTGCAGTTGAGTTTTTAGTTTGGATTATTTTTATCATTTAAATTTTTTACCTCTGTAGTGGATCGATACCGTGCACGTGTTCTGGCAGTGAAAGTGGCGCTGATGTGGTTTTCACTTTTTCGTTTTCAAACTTAAAAAATAAATTGAAATGGTGGGAGTATGGAGTTTCCTCAGGTGGAGAGATGTTTAGATTTTTTTGCTTTTAAACGTTTTGTTGCCATGCTAGCACTTGTTGCGCAATAACTATCACTGCGTTAGTAATGAGCAAAATAAGCACCCGTTGTGAGGAGAAAAAAAAAGTCAATTTTAGATAAATTTGAGGACACGTTGCTTAAAATGCCGTTCCTGATGACATCACAGTGTTGGGCTCAACGTGAGTGAAATAACTTTGTCAAAAAATAGATACCTGCTGTAACTTCAGGATTTAAAACGTCTGATTGCTTTAAGACTTGTCAGCGTCTAAACTGATAAAGATCAAAGTAAATATAACTCTGTTTGCTCGTCCAAAGGGACAAACTTCTTCTACATTTAGTAGAAACACAGAAAAACACAGTCAACTTCTGATGATTCTCACTTTCCATGAATAATAAAAGGAAAGAAATAAAACTGTGAACTGAATCCTTGACTCGGACACGTGCACGCTTCCCCTCATAAACCCATCTGCCATGTAAGCACCTCTGAGCTGCAGCCCCCACGCATTTCCATCACTCAGCGCATTTAAAAATAAATGAGTAAATATGAAATTAATAAGCTGAAAGATTGGAGCGCTGAAGCTCTGCACACACATGCACTGCCTCCAGGAGACATGGTTCAACCACATTTGCATGGGGGGTGGGGGTGGGGGTGGGGGGTGACTAGCCTGGCATATTTTATCCACCCACTGCAGCTGATTTTTGATCCTGCAGCTCCGAGCTGCCGCATCTCCCGTTCGGTGTTATCGCCTCATCATTAGAGAATTGTTCGGTGCTTTAATACCAACAGCTCAATTAGCAGCTGATGTGTTCATGCTGTTACAAAGACTTATTTTTATTTTCCTTCAGATGAGACAAACTTAAGAACAGTTTTTGGTCCTACTGGGTTTGAGTGCATCTGTACTAGAATGACTTTCAACACCAGTTTCATTAGAATATAACTTAACTTTACTAATGTGCCTGTGATTAATACAAAATAATTTATGAAAATATTTGACATTTCATTTGGTCTCTGAGCTCTTCTCTAAACCAAACTCTTGACTCTGAATGTTTTTTGTTCTATGTATGGATATGAAGTGCAAACACCTCCTGGAAGGCCCATCTGCTGTAAAACCTTAAACACGGACCAATCAGATGCCCTTGACCTGCCCAGGTACGTGCAAAAGCCTCTCCAAGAGGTGTGAGGTGAAGATCTTGTGGACTGGGGAGCTTCATCAGATGTTTCCTCACTGTTTGTTTGAGTTTTCTGGAGCTGCACGGAACCCTGTCCTGTCCCACCACCAGATCCAACAGTCCACCAGGTGCTGGTCAGCTGACAGTCTCACTCCTCTCTTCACCTGAGTGTAAAAGACAGAGCTGCAGGTCCAGTGCTACAAATACAGCATTGACCGTCATCCTTTGGTCCAGGGTGGCCTGGTACCAAATACACTTATGGACCACCCTATGTTTGAACATGCTGTTTGTAATGGACAGTCCCAGAACAGAACGCTGCTCAGGTTCAGATCGAGCAGGTCACTCCCCTCCAGATGACTTTCTGCTCTGTCAGCTTCCTGCAGCCACATCTGAGCACCAATCAGCACCTGAGGATCATCGGCTTGATGAGTAACAGGAGCATAAAAGGCTGCAGAGGACATCCAGCCAGCGCTGGAGCATTACCTGCCAATGGTTGTTGTGTTCTGGCCCTTTTCTTGTAAGATGAACTAAGTATTAGTCTTCCTTATATGTCTTCATGCTTTCAGTGAAAACTCCAATGTCCTCCTGTCCCCTGGATTATCCTCTGTGGACCTCAAGCTGTCCACCTCCAGCTTGGAACCATTGTTCGAACGTTTACCTTCTTAGATCTGGAACCCCTGGGTCACTTGCTTCTCCCCACAACTGACTCCAGTCCCTGCTGTAAGAAAGAGCAGCAGAAACCTTATCACCCCTGCTGACAGAGCACTAATACCTCTCCTTACTCTTCCGGGTTCCAGCTCCCTCGCTGGCATGATGACATTTATCTCTTTATAAATAAAATAAACCTTATTGGAGTCTTGGTATCGGTTCTCTCCAGTCCTTATATCCAGGTATAGCCACAATCTTGACATCGTCATTGTCCACGTGGACATTAAAGGCCACCTGGAGAACAACAGAATGCTCACATGGCACCCCTTTCAGGACACCAAGAGACTACGGAGCTTGGGTCTTGTGCATTGGGAAATCTCCAACGCTGAGGCGCTCAGCACCCACACCTGACTCGTGTCTAGGAAAAGTCCAACGTATCTCCAGAAGTTTCAGAGTCTACACTTTGTGTGGAAGGGAGCTCAATCTAACCAAACACAGCCGTTCCACATGCCAAGATCCAGTTTGCATCTCCAGGATTTGGCGCACCCTGGGACCTTACCTCATGTGCAGCCCTGGCCTTGATGGCTGCACTTTCTTTGTCTTCCCCTTACACCATTAAAAACCAGAACTGGGACACTTCTACCTCTTGATGTGAATGCTGAAAATGAGTTTGTGAGGAGAGTGAAATAAGATCTGGTGAAAGTTATGCAAGAAGCACCTGGAGCTGTGTCTCAATGCTTTGCAGACTTATATTTATGATTTTATGTAGTCGTCTGAACATGCTGGCTTTTAATTTCCAACTCAGACAAGAGTCATACCCCAAAGCCAAATAAATTTAATCAAAAACAAACCTGTTCCCTATTTTTGCTCCATCACAAAGTCTTAATAAAGGTTATTCAACATGAATACATATAATTGGCCCTCTGGAACTGGAGGCACCATCCTGCTATTCTCCCTGTGAAGCAGTCATTTCGTTATTCAGTGTCCAATTAAAACGGCCTCAGTCTCCACAGGAGCTCTCTACTCTTGTGAGGACCACCTGCAGGAGCCTCGCTCCGTCTCAGCAGCCCGCCTCGTGTCATTAGCCTTCATACAGGCTCAAAATGGAAATGCCAGTAAGTTCAATGCAAGCCACCACTTTTATTTTTCTCCTGCTCTCCCTCAGCTCTGATTTCTCTCAAAATCTCTGCCACAGGATTCTATTCACATGGTTTTTCTGCACATTTAGCCCATTTTTCCTGCTTCTGCTCTCAGCGGGAATCTGTCCACGTCTCCGTCTTCTCTCTGCATCCCCACACTTCGCCTTTGGATAAAAAATAAATAAGTAAAGCCACTACATCCATTCCCCGCTGTGTCAAGAAGAGCAAAATCTTTGAAAGGTCTCCGCTGCTCTTAACCTCTCTTTCTGCCGCCATAAGAGAGTCGGTTTTCTGTATTTTTCTCTCATGTCTCATCTTTACTGTCGATGGAAGTTCACGCCGAGGTGACCGGCGAGGGATGGTGAAATGAAAACCTCCTGAAGAATGACCAAAAATCTGTGTTTACTGTGCATGTTTAACATTTAGAGTGTTTTAATTTGGAAATTAACTATAAAAGAAGCTTTGCTAATGAGAGATTGTGACTTTTCCAACTGAATATTCTGCATAATAATCAATACAATCTAAAACTGATGTAGTTTTTATTGATTGTTCACAAGCTGATAATGTGAGAAACTGAGTGTCATTTCTCTAAACCTTGTGTTTCCTGCTCGCCACAGTGTTTTCTCTTCATTGTTGTCAGCTCCTGTCTCACCTGTCCTTAACCCCAATCACCCCAGGTGTTCGTCATGATGTCTCATTAGTGTCCCTATATTTTCTGCATCTCTGTGTTTTCCTTTGTCCGTGGATTGTGCTCCCAATCCTGTCATGCTCTGTTCCTCTCGTCGTTTCCTCCAAATTTTTGCTGCACCGTCAGCTTTTGTTTGGTTTGGTTTAAATAAATATAAATGCTTTGTTTTTACCTTGGAGTCTCTTGTTGTCTGCCTGCATGTGGGTTCAACATTAAATTACAGATCGAGTCAGATAAACTTGTGCAGCTAATTTATTTGGCAGGACCTGACTCAACCTGGTTAGATTCATCTCATGAGGTTTTTATCAACATCATTTTCTTTTCAGGTGAGCTTTTGGGGTTTTTGGTATCTGTCTCATATAAAGCACAGCACAACTGGACATTTTGTATTTTACACCCCCCACCCCCCCCAACTCAACCACCAAACAAAATTCTGTTCAATTCAATTCAGTTTGGTTTATTTACTGTATATAGCACCAAGTCACAACAGAAGTCATCTCATGGCACTGAACAGAAACATTCATACATAAAAATAATAAATTAACAATATTTATCTGAGGAGCAGACTGCTTCGAGTTTAACTTCATCTTGGACCAATCCTCTTTACTTTATATGTGCTTCCATTAGGTAAAGTCATTAAACAGCATGGGATACATTTTCATAGTTATGCTGATGATACACAGTTATATTTGTCCATGAAACCCAATGAGTCCAATCAGCTACTTAGACTACAAACATGTCTTAAAAGACATAGAAACATGGATGACCCTACATTTTCTGCTTTTAAACTCAGACAAGACTGAGGTTTTAATTTTTAGACCTGAGCATCTTAGGAATTAATTCTTCAGTCTTTCACCCACCTTGGATGGCATTAATCTGCCTCCAGCTCTAATGTTAAAAATCTTGTTATTTTCAGCACACACACACGTGCGCATGTTGCATTTGCTGTATATCATTGGGCTGCAATGCTCAGTGGCTAGTTAGAAACAAAATTGTGAGAATATATGCACAGTTTTAATGGAAGTCCCACTGAAGACCATCTCCTACTCCACTCCTGTTTCCTGGAACATCTTGCAGAAAGAGCTGAAGCTCTTCACTTTGACCTCTCTACGTGGCTTCAAACATCTGCTAAGTTCATGGCAAAAACCAGCGCAGACATGTTCTTCGTAGTTTACATCGCTTTATAACGTAGCTGTTTTTGTTTCATTTTTCTTATATCATTTTCTTTCATGTTTTTTTTTCAATTTATGTACTTTCTTTTAAGATTGTCAACAGTTGTCATCATTCTTTGTTAAAAACGGGTCTCTCTTGTAAATGAGTCCTTGAGGCTCAGTGAGACTAACGTGAATAAATAAAGGTTGAATGAATGGATACGCAACTTGGCACACATTCCTGCTGACAGCCTATAATTTTATTCTTGGTAATTTAATCAGATTGTCTCAGTTATATTTCAGTTTGATCACACAGTTTGTGCTCACACTTTGGTTTCATGGGTCGCCCTCTCCAATTTGTGTCACATTTCTTTCATATGGTGGCCCTGAGGTGTAAATGAACAACACTTGAAAAAACAGAATTACATTAATCCAAAGAGAAGTTTTTTTTTTTTTTTTTAACTTTATTAACAGCACAAAACAGAGAAAAATATACAGTACACACACAATGGAGAAACAGTTAAAAGGATAGCCTGCTAACTGTATCTCCATACTGTATATTGTTCTGTTGTTCGGTTTAATGCTGTTAATATAGTTAAAAAAAAAAAAAAAAATTCTGTTTGGCTTAATGTAATTTCTTTTTTTCAAATGTTCATTTACACCTTAGGGCCACCGTACTTTCACTTTCCGTCTCACAAACACTAAAGTGAAATGGGCTTGACCCTCTTGCAACAACTCTGACCATTTTGGGAGAAATTTAGCAAACTTTTGACGTGTTTAAAATTCCTGCGACACTGCGAACCTTCACGAACGTTTCAATAAGTTTTGGAAACTTTCTCGTGAGCGTCGTTTGTTGCCAACGGTCACGATCCGGCGAAAGCTTGAGGCAACACGCAGGTGAATAAACTCATTATGAAAGATTTAAACTCAATTTCTTGATAGTTAAACTCTTAAAAACTCCATGAAAAGCAGGAACCAAACTGAAATAAGGAGCAAAGAAATCTCAAACAGGATGAAATGAAGAGAATTTGGGTAAAAAAAAAAAAAAACAACTTTGTGAATTTATCAGGTCAATAACACAAAGTAATGGAAGCCACTTTGAGTTGTTCAGCGCTAAACAAAACATGTTGCTTCATTTTACCTTTACAAAGAAGAGCTAACAGTTTATTGTTCTGACACTAAAAAGCAGACTCTTGGCTCCGAATCGTATCGATCGCTCCGTCTTTTCGCCTCCTCTGTGTGAGGAGCAGTCGGTGCTCCTGCTGGGAGGACTAATCTATGTTTCCTTGCGTCCGACTTCCTCTTTCTCCCCTCCCTCGACTCTCCGAGGTCCATCATTAGCAGTCGTGGCTTCGAGTGCAGCTCGGTGGAGCCCCGGGGCCGAAGCTTTGTGCTTTAATTACTCACCTAATGAGTCAGTGGGAAAGTTGCTGGGTTGGTGGCTCCTCCCCCTTCCTTCTCCCTCACACACATTTACTGCTCTCACCTCCTTCCCCTCTGACTTATCTACCGGTACTTGATCACTCCTTCGCTCAGTGACAGAGACACATGTACACCCACCCAACAGCTCCAGGTTCACTCTTCTCACCAACTCCACCATTTGCAGATTCTTTCAGTTTCTGCAAAGTGGTCTGGTGGGCCTTCTCAGAGTTCACATGGGGGTCAAAGGTCAGTTTGTCATCAAAAACATCCATCCATCCATTATCTTTTTCCCGCTTCTTCCTTTCCGGGTTGTGGGGGTCACTGGTGTCCATGTCCAGCCATTAATGTGCAATAGGTGGGGGGACACCCTGTCTCCAGTCCATCACAGGGACAAATGAGACAAATGAGACAAACAACCATTCACTCTCTCACTCGCACCTAGGAACAATTCAGAGTTACCATCAGTCTAACATGCATGTTGTTGGTCTGTGGGAGGAAACTGGAGAACCAGGAGAAAACCCACGCAGCACGGAGAGAACATGCAAACTCCACCCAGAAAGGTCCCCGGGCCGGGATCTGAACCAGGGTGACCTGCTCGCTGAGAGGCAGCAGCTCTACTGTGCCACCGTGCTCATCGAGAACAGTCCCCAGATATTTATATCAACGCACCACCTCAGCAGCTTCACCGTTAACGACCAGTGGAGCCGCACCTGAAGAGTCTTCTCTGAAATCAACGACCATCTCTTTTGTCTTTGAATATTTTAATTTTAAACAGGAAGACTCAAACATTCAGTGAAGTCCCCGACCACAGACCCGGGGTCTGGGTCATCACTGCTGAGACGGGACAGGATGACAGAGTCATCAGCAAACTTGAACATGTGACGCTAAGATGCGTCTACTTTTCACATTTTGGTGGATTTATTTGCTCCAGCTTGCTTTACGCATTTGCAAATCCCTTTTCTGTGAATTCTCTCCTTTATGTTTGTCTAATTCTGTCCCAACATGAATTAAAACTTCACGGTGGCACAGTTGCTAGAGCTGTTGCCTCTCAGCGAGAAGATCACCTGATCAAATCCTGGACGGGGACCTTTCTGGGTGGAGTTTGCATGTTCTCTCCGTGCTGCGTGTGTTTTCTCCAGGTTCTCCAGTTTCCTCCCACAGACCAAAAACATGCATGTTAGACAGATGGTGACTCTAAATTGTCTCTAGGTGAGAGAGAGAGAATGGTTGTTTGTCTCTATGTGTGTCCCTGTGATGGACTGGAGACTTGTCCATGATGTCCCCCCATCTCTCACACAGTCTGGGTCCAGCTGCCCTTGGGTCAAAATGAGTTACATGGCTTCAGCTTTAAGACTGAGGCTCATGGGACATTTTGACCCAAGGGCAGCAGGAGGGTTAAGTTTTAGACCCAGTTAAAACTTCAACTTCAATCAAAGGATGTTTAACTGTCAAACAGTAACTACAATGCAAATGTAAAAAAAATAAATAAATTAAAGACAACAAAAAAACTCCAGGGCCATAAAATCAGCGTAAAAGCATGTAGTGACAGCGAATGTGACACGTGGTGATAAATACTGAGCTGCAGCCGGTGATCAGGGAGACAGGCCGCTGTTTTGTTCACGGAGCCGCCGCTGCTTCCTGTCAAACATTTTCATTTGGGATGAGATTAAAATGCAGCCTGAATTTGGCTCAAGTGACAGAAGCGGCAAGACGGGATGTGCTTTTAGATCCTTTAGAAAAATAAAAAAGATTAAAGCTGTTAAGGATAAAATTATTACTGATCACTTTCTCGCAGTATTGCAAAGCCATTTGTGTTGTTTTGTCACCAGAGGAAGATTTTCTGAAGTTCCAGCAGCTTCAGCCTAAGGAAATCACTCTCATGTTTATTCATTCACTAATTTACCAACTTAATATTCCCTAATTTATTCCTCTCCAAGCTCCTTCTTGCTTGAACAATATCTTAATCACTTATCTGCTTGTGCTCATGTGTACAGAAAAGCAATGAGAGGAACCCGATCACCGAGCGTTTGAGTGTAATTCAGATGAAACCTTCTAACGGAGCAGACGTCCCTGCTCTCACACAAACACTGTCTGCGCCTTCGCACCTCCTGTGCTCTGCCGCCTCTCGCTCTCGCAGAAACACTGATGGGATCGCACCTGCCTGGCGAGGAGAACAGCCTGCTCGTGGACACGATGACACTTGCTGCGCTTGTAACGTGGAGCCAAACTGCTTCGAGGGTTTGAGTCCCGAAGAAAATACACGGAAGCAAAACTGGAAAAATACACAGAAAACTGGCAACAAAACAGTTTCTTCCCTGGTGCTGGTTGTCAGATACATCAGAATTACAAAACATTAATTCCGGCTCTAACTAAATCTAGTGGCGTGACGTTTGGGTTGTGTCCGATTGTGTTTAAACTCCACCCCCCTGAAACGTCTGAGCAGGTATAACGACGAGGAAGAGCTGGTCCTATCCAAAGATGCTGCTCCTCTTTAGTGGCAATTTTAAATTCACTGCAGAAATGACCCCGTAGATGATCCTTTGTGTTTCTGGCTGGGTCTGTCGGCAGCGTACCAACATATGACCCAATGACACCTGGAGACCTCAAGCACTCACAGTCATGAGAAATGAAAGGCATCATCAGTGTGGCCACCGCTATAAAAGCTGATTTATCCGTTTGCATTTCTGGAGCACACACCAAGGCAGAAAGACATCAGCAATGACTCAGTGGGTGCTGTCCATCAATCTGGGAACGGTTGAAGTGTAACGTTCAGAGAAAGGATCTCCTTTTCACACTACAGGCTCAAGTTAGCAGGTTAAAGGTCAAACCAGGATGATTAGAAACAAGAGTGCCTCATCTGGCAACAACATTTTAAAACAAAGTCATACAGCAATCTATAGGTAGGCAGCAACATAACCTTTGACCTTGATTTGTGACCTTGACTTTGGAGCTGCATTGATAAAAAAGTGTGTATGATGCTCCATGTGGTGATGATGCATGTGTGTAGGAGGTTTTGTTCAACTATCTTGAGCAGATCAGAAGTTACGGCCCGGACGAGAGGAAGTTTACAGATGGACCGAGACGATAAGAACATGTCTGCCTTGAGACGAACACGTGAGAAGATGAACAAGAATGACTCGTTCCAGAAGAAACCCTCTTTAAAACAACATGGTACCATGACAGGTTTCATCTGAAGGAACATCAAGACTTCTGAATCAAAACGAGACCACAGTTAAAATGTTTACCCATAAATCACACCAGCTGTCAGCACGGTGGCGGAGGTCTGATGGTGTGGGCTCCATGCAGTCATTGAGTCGACCATGAACTCCTCTGTAGACCAAAAGATTCTGGAGTCAAATGTCAGTCCGTCCGTTCAAACTGGGCCAAGATCAGTGTTGCCAAGTCGGCTTCTTATCAGCGACTTTGGGCTTATTTGTTTCTAAAGTTGCGTGTGAATCTTGTGAGTCGTGGGTTTTTAACGTGAAGTTGCTAATTTGGGCTCGACTTTCTTTCTGAGTGAAACTAGTTGATTATCTCCCAGCTCCGCACAATAAAGTAAAATACGAGTGGTAGTTGGTAGTTTGTCCCTTCTGCGCCCCCGTTTCCTGTTTATCGCTCCGCCCAAGTTGGCGAGGCGACAGGCGCACACTCAAACACTCATACTGTGGCCGACCACCAGGGGGCTCCACACACACGCAGATGTCAGGATGATTTGTTTTTTAAAATATGTAGAAAAAATATGATGTAAATACTAAATATTTGTAAAAATTATTTTTTAATCAGAGCTGAAAAGTATATTATTCAAAGTGTTTAGCATAATTTAGCTGTTATTTATGTGTAGTACCACAATAAATGTGTGTTTATACTGCTTAAAAATGGCCTCTACACAATGTGGTGGGTTGCCAGATGGGCTGTTTTGGGGCTTGTTTTCATAGAGCTGGTTGCTTGTTTGTATCGAGAGATCTGGCAACACTGGGCCAATGACCCAAACACAGCAGCTACTCTAAAAATCTCTTTTCCCGCGACTGTAAAAATGAACGAATGAAACACAATTTAGTAAATGCAACTAATGTTTGGCACAAAACTCTCAAAACGGCCACAGGTTGCCATATTTGTTTTTGTAACACACACACCTGCTGCTGCAGGTTTTACTTCTGACAGTCCAAGATGAATGAGGCATCACTCTGGGGAACAGTTCAATCTCTGGACCAGAGGCGTAAAAACCTAAAACCAGGAAACTTTTTTTTTTTTTTACATCTTCAGTGACGATTTAAACGCCCTTCAGCAAGGTGCTTCACCACAAACACAATCTGGTGCAAACTGGCAGCGGGTTCTGGTCATACTGGGCAGCCTCCAGGTCTCCATAGCTGTAACTAAGTTACCATCACGGCTGCCGCTGAATGAAAGTCAGACAGGAACAAAAAGCATGCACTTCCAGCTAAATGCTAATGTAATTGTTGTGTTTTTATCTTGACGATGCGTTTAAGGGTGCAGGTTGTGCAGCAGACACATCTGTCTCGACTGTAGAAGCTTTTACTGAACGGGGGAAGCAAAGCAAGCCGTCTTCATCTGTTACTCGCCCCACTTAATGACCAGACCCGTGTATTTTCAAGCTGCACGGCGCAGGATGTCGTGATGGGAGAAAACTACATTTAATTTGTTTGATCAGTGAAAAGGTTTATATATAGAGAGAATAAAAGGGTCTCTGTCCCTCTGCTCCATTCTGTCTCTGTGTTTTGTGAGGAAGTGGAGTGTGCCTCCATCAGCAGTCTTCAGGCTGACAGGAGGCCTCTGGAGTGCGTTTTGTCCGCTCGACGCCACCTCCTCTGCTGACAGCCTTCAGTTGCCTGGAGACATCGCTGGAGACACAAGCTGTGGTAAATGAGCAGGTTGTTGATGAAAGCCCACGACGGCTTCACGCCGCCATCTGAACACGGCGCCACTCTCACGTCCTGTTCGCTGCTAACAACAAGTTGCAGGCTTTTTTACACCGTGCACGCTAATTTTCTGCTCTTCAAAAAAATAATAAAAATACGTTTTCTGCCAAAACGTGTCTGCTTGATTGGGATGAGGGACGTTCCCGCTATTAGCAATGCAAAAGAGTTGGAATCTGAATTTTAAAGCAGAGTTCTGCAGAGATGGAGCAGTCTGAGGTGTTTAGGTGGCACCACAGGTCTGCTGTCAGAAGCTCTGAGATGCTGATTGAGGAGGATCGTTTACTCTCTACTCAGAAAGCTGCAACTGTGGGGTCGGGGAATTATCCTGAATTGTTTGGAAAAACAAGCCAAAAGTTGGTTTTGCTGCAAAACAGCAAAATAAATCCAGGCATTTTATATTTAAATTTCAAGTAAATTTCAAATAATAAGAGGTAAATAATAAAAAAAACTATTTCTTCCTGAACCTTCATCAACATGATGTGTAAATTAATTGTAGCTCTCATTAAACAGATTTACCAGCATGAGACTAAAACAGCAAAATAAGCTGTTTTATATGCAAACATGAACTGCACAGAATTCTTGTTTTTTTTTATAAAAAAAAATACAAAGACGTGTTTTTTAATTAAGAACCTGAGCCGCTAAGCTCAAAAGTCTAACACGGCCTGTGCTGAAGATCAAAATCTGATTCAGATCCTTAAATAAAATTTACAAATCATTGCTGAGACACGAGGCCGCGGTGGCTCAGTGGTCAGTGCTGCAGCTGTTGCTGCAGGTTTGAGCCCAGGTTTTGTCAAGAGGGGGATTCCAGTCAGAAAATGGATCATTTTTTTATTCATGTTTGCTCGTTGTGTTCCCTTCAGAGCAAGAAGACAAAGAACAAGCGACAAAAGAGCTGCAAAAAATGTTGCAGCTTTAAGTGAAACAGTAAAAAAAAAAAAAGATGCAATTAATACAAAAAAGATTCTAACCTGAGGTGGATGGGCTCCATTGATGGACACATATTTAGAAATATTTGGACCCACTTTAAGGTTTGAGAACAGCCAGACCCTCCTGTGGTTCTCAGGTTCTCACATCTCACAGAAAGATGCTTTTTTCTGCCTGTTTCAAACATCAATATGTGGGATGGGGGTGGGATATTTCCATTTCAGTACATGCCCCATGGCGTGACCCTTTCCCTGCACTGATTTATTAATAGGATGCAGTCAGTTTACTCATTATGGAGGCAGGAAGTCGTCTCTCTGAGACGTCGAGTCTTCTTAAAGTGACTCATCGACTCTCAGAACAAATCAGCGTTTAGCTCCTTTAAACCTTCAACAGAGAACAAATTAAAACTATAATCCATTTGTTCTCTTCTTGTTTCCTTTAAAATAATATTATGCTTGTAACATTTTAAATTCAATGCTTTAAACTGATAAATATTACTTTTATTTCATTTATGTTATATTTAGAAAAGCAAACAATTTTAGACCTTTTACTAATTGATAACACGTAACAGAGAAAATGAATGACGATGTGTTCAGGTTTATTTACAAACTTAATTTTTAAACAGGTAAAGGCAAAAGTAACAGCTGAAAATTGTCTAAGAAGCCAAAACTGAATTATTGAAATTAAAATGATCAGAACAAAATCTCAAATTAGCAAAACATTACAGCTTAAATCAACACAATAAACACAAAAGTTAAAAACCAGCAAAACAACAGCTAAATGCTAATATCAATGAAAATGTAACTATAGGGCTCAAATTAACCAAACAGTAGCTAAAAGCTAAAACCATCAGAACAAAAGCTAAATGCTAAACTAATAAAACAACAGATACAAATCTAAATCAGGTTACAAGATGCTGAAAACTAAAACCAGCATAAGTGTAGCTAAATAAACCATAGAAGCCCAAATTAGCAAACAGTAGGCTAACTAAGCCAAAACCAGCAAATTAGTAACTAAACAGTAGCCAAAAGCTTAATGGAGCTAAATACTAAAGCAGTAAAACAATAGATAGAAGCCAAAATTAGCTTATTGGTAGCTTAAAGCTAAAATCAGCAGAACGGCTAAGATCTAAAATGAGTATACAGCAGAAATCAAATATAGCAAAATAGTAGCTAAAAGCTAAAAATGAAGCATGTGGTTAAGAAGATCATGAAGAGAACAGAGTTTTAAAAACTCGAGTCAATCTCAACATTTTAATGAAAATAACGTAAATAAAGTAAAATAATTCTAAAATGGTAAAAGCTACAAAAATCAAAATTCATAGCTGTAATGTTACGGAAAAGCTGAACCTTTTGAAAACTTAATGGCTAAAATTAAGAGCAGGAAAACAAACTATTATAGGACCTGCAGCTGATACAAAATAAACGATGCGTCAAAGAATGAAAACTATTCAAGTTCTTCTGGACTTGAGTGAATAAACATATTTCATGAACCGGTACTGAAACTCATCCCTGCAGCTCAGCTCCTCACAGCTGAGGAGCAACTCAACATGTTGGAGCTCATCCTCAATGAACACAACAACGCCTGTCTGAGCCACCGGACGTTTGATGCCGCTGTTAGGAGCCGGACTCTGAGTGGGAGCTTTCAGACGTCACCACATTTCTGGAGATGATCTAACATCTGGAGGCTCGTCTGCTGGCAACTCACAGGCCTGGAGCCAGAAGTTGGACCTGCTCTGTCCAGGAGGTGCTGGAGGACAGAAAACCGTCTTCATCTTTGCTACTGAAAGCCAAAGGAGGCCTCTTTTTTTTATTTTATTTTTTTTTAAACAGCCTCCGCCATCCAACTGTTCCTCAGTCTGTTCAAAATTAACTTCCTCTAAAAATAACAGCAAAGTGTGAAACACTTTCAGGCGCACGAGCAGCTTCTGACTGTGGAAGTGTTGCAGGTTGAAGCTGCTCTCC
Source organism: Hypsolebias longignatus (assembly GCA_031762435.1). Lineage (NCBI taxonomy): Eukaryota > Metazoa > Chordata > Actinopteri > Cyprinodontiformes > Rivulidae > Hypsolebias > Hypsolebias longignatus. The sequence continues at coordinate 3,095,485 of JARVGV010001153.1, read as the reverse complement.
GAGCTTCTTCTTCCTGCAAGCCTCACAGCACAAACTGACATTTAGCTTTAACAAACAAACTCTCTGAGCAACATTCAGACTAAACGTTCGCAGCACGTGCAGTCTGCAGATGTGTGCATGTGTATCTCATCAACTGTAGATAGAATCACTGGACGAACACCTTTAAGTGAAATCTGGGAGTTCACCTGGTTCGTAATGGCTGCCACAGCTAATGACGTCAGAAAACAGGAAAGTGAGTATAACTGTCATTTTACAAATGTTAAGATTTGGTGTGACAGCTGCTGAGACTCTTCAACACGTACGAACAGATTTAACACTTGATCATGAGCTGCTGTACAGAAAAAGATGAGAACGAGACATTTATGAAATATTCAGAGCAACAAGTCCACCACGTTCACATGTCCTGCAGCTTTTGATGCTCACGTCTCATCTTTTGCCTCAGATTTGATTTTTTTGTTGTGTTCATTCATATTTTAGTTCAAGCGTGACCTCCGTCAGACTCCAGTGTGAACAGTTCTGCAGCGACCCGCAGAGGAAGTGACGTCACACGCAGCACGCTGTGTTGCATGTGAAGCTGTTGCGCAATCAGAGCCAGTTCAATTATTATCTGACATGATTGCTTTGGCAGCACGGTGGCACAGCTGGTAGAGCTGTTGCCTCTCAGCAAACAGGTCCCTGGTTCAAATCCCAGTCCAGAGACCTTTCTGGGTGGAGTTTGCATGTTCTCTCCGTGCATGCGTGTGTTTTCTCCAGGTACTCCAGTTTCCTCCCACAGTCCAAAAACATGCATGTTAGACTGATGGTAACTCTAAATTGTCTCTAGGTGCAAGAGAGAGAGAGTGAATGTTTGTCTCTATGTGTCTCTGTGATGGACTGGAGACCTGTCCAGGTGTCCCCCGCCCCTCGCACAGTGACCACTGGACATGGGAACCGGCGACCCCCGTGACCCAAAATGGAAGAAGCGGGTAAACGATAATGGATGGACGATAGTTTTGTCTAACGACTACATTTGAACTTGACTCCTCCCAGCTACTTCGATGCCGAACTGCACTTTTGGAATGGGCTCAATGTACTGAAGGTAGAAACAAACTTAAGCATCCACCCCGTCATGTTAGCATCAATATGATCCGACACCAATGTTGACATCACATGTTAGTGTAGAGTGATGTCATCCAGGACAAGACAAATCAAATAAAAATAAAAAAAAGACGAAGAAACTGGATTTCTGTTCTGTAGCCGAAGACGTGTGAAGTTCCAAGATTTAAGCTGCATCATGTTGGAATCAATAATATCAACAATGGATGGATCCACATCCCTCAGCGATGTAGGTTGGATGCAGTGCAACATGACCGTTCAGACTGAGTCACTTAGAAAACATCAGATCTGTATCAGATTTAGTATCAAATATGTAAAAGAGATTAATCTTAAGGCTGCAAAAAAAAAGTGTTGCATCTGAGTAAAAACTCTTGGATTTCCACTTTAGTCTGCAGTGTGAACGTGGCCATACCCCCCCTCTCCCTCGTTCTGATGCTCGGTTTGAACTTCAGCAAGTTGTCTTCGTCACAACTAGATACCTGAACAGGTGTGTGTCTACACCGTCAAATTCAATCCACTTTAATTCAAAACAGACCACAAATAATTAGTCAGAAACAGATCAAGTTATTCAGAATCCAAATAAATTCAATTTTTCCATTTTTTCACTTCAATTCAGTCAATTTAAAATCAAGTTTTCAGTCAGTTCAGTGAAAAGGTCCAACTCCTTCATTTGATTATAACGTTCAGTGAAGGACTGGACCACGATGGCACCTTGTTCTTCTTACTTTCATTTCTTCTGCAGTGCTGGAACCTCACTTTATGCCTGGGCCGTGTTGCCAGGTAGTGCTGCTTGGAGCCATATCGTTGCCTGTTAGCGTGGCTGCCTCATCTACGGTCATAACACCTCCTGCTACTGCTGCACTTTCTGTGCACGCCTCACATTTCAGCACGGACCGTGCAGGTGATATCTGCAGAGCGACAGAAACATTACCTACAGTAATAACCGTCAACGCCAAATGAAGACCGTATAAAATGACAATTTAACGTTAACGCTTGCAACGGGAAGTTATTGCAAGTTGTCCCCTGGGGGTCATCAACGTCTCTGACGAGTTTCTCACCAATCAGTTCAAACGTCTCGTTTGAGGCTGCACTGTTAGCGCATATAAGCAAGAAAACAAAGTTAACTCGGCTTTTTACTCCAACAAAGCCATATATCATCTGATCCTTAATCACTCTTCAAGAGGGAGGAGCGTGGATGGATGGATCAGAGCAGAGTTTCACAGGAGCTGCGTTGGAGGGCCGCTGGGACTCCGAGACAGAAGTATATGCTAATGGAAACACAGCGCTAATCCATCACCAGGTCTCTTCAGAAACAATTACGTCAAATTATAGCAACACCCACCCCACACACACACACACACACACACACACACACACTTTGGCACTTTAATCTGGCTCCAGATGGGGACCCTGCCGATCAACAGGTGGCCTCTCCTCTTATGAACCTCCGTCCCACCGCTGTCATCCGAGTCTTTAGAAACAATGCTGGACCAGAAGGGCCAGACATCCCAGTGAAATACGAGACGGGCGTGTAATTATGATGGAGCGGGTGCACGTGCACGATTTCTGTTTCACAATTAACCACTCACTGAGCCTCCGTCACACCTGTCTCTGTCTTCTGTCTGCGATGGTAACAATAGGCTGAAAATGAGCTGCGGGCAGCCTCTGCATTCAGCTGTTCACAGCTCAGCGGCTTCAACTCGTTCTTTTCTTACAAATAAATAAAAAACACATAAAATATGCACGAAACTCGTGTTACTGCGTAAAACTGTCGGATTAGTTTGGAAAACAAGTTTTATCTGCTCACAGGTTTTTCTCTGTTTGTCATTAACTTCTGCAAACTGTAAACTATTTCAGCAGTTCGTCAAAACATTCAGCTTGTTCAGGACACTACAGCTAATTTTAGCTTATATCTACTTTTCCCTCATGTTAACTTTTAGCTGGTTTTAACTTGTAGCTATACTACCCATCACTGTAGGTTACCAGAACAAGTTATGGCATCAGGCTATTAATTTACAAAAAAAAAAAAAAAAATTAGCTAATGCTTTATTTATTTTACATTTTAGCTACTCTTTTGATGGTTTTAGCTTTTAGAAAATGTTCTGATCATTTTAGTTATCAGAACTAGTTTTAGCTCATTGCAGCATTTAGCTATGCTTTTGCTAATCTTACATTTTATCTATTGTTTTTTTTAATAGCTTTTAGCTACTGCTTTGCTACGTTTTAGTTATGTATTTTAGCTTATGTACAGTTTTGGTCATTTCAGCCCTTAGCCACTGATTTGCTAATTTTATCAAATGAGCTGATAATTTTAGTTATCAGAACTAGCTTTAGCATTTGGCTACAGTTTTTCTAATTTTAGCTTTTTACAACAATTTGATAATTTAGCCTTTTAGCTACTTTTTCTAGTTTTGGCTTTTTGCTTTTTTTGGTTAAATTTCAGCTTTTGTTCACTGATAAGATGGTTTTAGCATTAAGCTACTTTTATACTAGTTGTAGTTTTTAACACTGGTTGGCTAATTTTAGCTTTGTATATGTTTCACTAGTCTGAGCTTTTAGCTACTGTTTTGCCTATTTGGACTATTTTCCACAGTTTTGCTCTTTTTAGCTTTTAGTTACTCATGCCATCATATTAGCTTTCAGCTACTTTTATACTAGTTTTAATTTTTAAAAGTGTTTTTTTAATTTTAGCTTCTTTCTATGTTTCACTAGTCTGAGCTTTTAGCTACACTTTTGTTTATACTGACTATTTCCCACAGTTTTGTTTATATTGGCTTTTAGTAACTGTTTGCTAGTTGTAGCTTTTAGTTACTTTTATGATCATTTTAGATTTTAGCTTTTGTTTAAATAGATTATTCATTTCGAGTTTTAAAATTAAGCTACTATTTTCATACTTTTAGCTTCTGTTTTGAACATTTTAGCTTCTATCTACTGTTTCCTAACTTTATGTACTGATCTGATGAATTTTAGCTTTTAGCTTTGGTTTTATTTGTTTTACTTTTAGCCACAGTTGTGCTCTTTTTAGCTTCTAGCTACTGCTATTAGCATTTAGCATCTGTTTAGCTATTTTTGGCCTATATCAATTAGCTTGTTTGTTTTAGTTTCAGCCACTGTTCTTCTAGGTTTAGCTTTTATCACTTTCAAACTTCGAAAATTCAGTTTTACGTTGCATGTTCACAGAAAATACTGATCTGCTGCTAAACAATCGTTTTCTTTTCATCTGAGTTTTTGTTTTTATTGTTTTCTGCACGTAAACAGCTGTTTTTGTTTGGTTCAGTGCGTCTTGATGCGTGCATGTGGACACAGAGCGTGTTCCAGTAAAAAAACAGCTGATACTTCCAGCCGAAGCCCGAGACATCCTGCAGTCAAAGCTGTAGATGAGGTTATTCCCCCGGCGGTGAGCGTTGTGTACACACATCATCATAAAGTATCAAGTCTACCTAATCAGGGTGGTGTCGGCCTCCGTCACACAAGAGCAGAGAATTCTTCATCCGTCTTGCAGCCGAGGATGATGAACTCTGATTGCTTTTCCCTCGTCTCTCCTCCATCACTGCAAATTCATCACACTGACAAATCGCTTTCTGCGTCCCACGTGGGTGTTGGCGCAATCAAACCGTAATGCGCGAGCTAATCGACCCCAATCAGCACCTGGTTTCTGCGCGGGGCGAGAGCGGGAGCAGGTCTGAGGTGTCTCCTGGTGGATTAGGTGGAATCTGAATGGAGAAAATCAAACCAAGAAGGTCCACGAGGCCTCTTCGTGCACAGAAGCATGACTCGAGACACCGTCGAAAGACGAAGCGCTCATCGGCTTCATAAATAGACAGCGTGGCTCCGCGTTTTCCATTCCTTCTGTCAAATACGCTCAAATAAAGCTTTGTCCTTCACTTACTGAACCTGCGAGTCCTGCAGACCTCAGAACTGTTCAGACACGCGACAGCTGTGTCATGACACGTCACAACATCCTGCTCATAAATCATCATCCAAAAAGCTAAATGCAGCCGTACTAAAGATAAACCTAACTTCCTGAAACTGAAGGGGGTCAGAGGTAGGATGGAGAGCTGGTCGGTGACTGACTCATCTGAGCTGGTGATCCAAATCCTCGTCCTGAATCAGGACTCGCGAGTCTGAAGTCTCAGTTGACCCAGATGCTGCACGTCTTCTGGCAGTCCGCTAAAAAGTCCACGAGTTACCGGACTCGTCAGAAAAAAGCAGCTCAACCTCAGATGGACTGAGTCCAACGAGTCGTGCATTCATTGTTCACATCCGTTTCACATGTGCACGTTGACATCTGATTAAATCTGTTTTGCACGTTTGATGCTTGTGTTCTGTGTATTTTGGGCAGCTGGGGCGTAGAGGAGGGAGACGCAGCGTGATCGATCGGGTCATTGTGAAGAGTGACTCAGATGAACTCCGATTCATCAAACAAACTCCAGAGGGACGGTCTGCGTCCGCTGACGAAGAAATCAAGGTAAAAGAATCTTGTTGAAGATGTAACATTGGAGGGTGTTGCTGTGGACAGGGACGTCCCCTGGACCGGTTGTCCCTGCGACCCGGCCCGATAAGTTGCTGAAAATGTTTAGATGGACAATCAGACACTGTCTAACTAAACTGCTGATTATTGATCTTGGTTGAGGAGCTGTTTTCTGTGTCGAGACTCATGACGTCCTCCGTGAAGATCTTTTGGAGTTTCTAACCCGCTGTCCGTGAAACGATTCATGTTCGAATGAACTGACGTCAAACTTTGGTTAAAATAAAACCATCAGAGTCAAATTCTTCTGTTGGTTGAAGCGTTTATCTTCAGTCTGGTCGTGACAGCTCCAACACTGACGAGGAACCCTCCTGCTGCCCTGAGGTCAAACTGACCCACAAGGTCTCAGTCTGAACGCTGAAGCCTTGTGGGGCGGTTTGACCCAAGGGCAGCAGGAGGGTTAAATATGATCCGCCTCATCTCCAGGACACAGTTAAAAACGTAGCCTAGATTCAGTTTTTGCTTCATTTTAAAGTGTTTTGATTGTTTGTGTCTATCAATAGTCAGAGGAGGAGGTTCAAATCCCACCTCTGACACACTGAAGCACATTTTATTATGTTTGTATCACTGCTCCTCTACAAACACTCCAATTAATGGAGCCCCAAAATTGATACTGGTACTCATAAAAACACTAATACTTTGAAACAATACCCTTTGTACACTTGTTGACATAAATTCCTTTTTCACGTTGGAAGTAACCGAAGATAAAACTTTTTTTAAAAAATGTTTGTACTTTGTAGTTTGAAGATGTTTTAAGACAAACATGAATGATAGACCACAGTCTGCTGTGTTCTTAAAGCCATTGGATGATGTTTAAGTACTTGGTCTGAAAACACCTGTCATCATCTGGACGCCCCTCAGTTTGATACTCTTCGTGTTTTTAACATGACGTATTCAAGAGTTCCTTGAATAACGCCGGTCAACGTTCGTGTCAGAGTTTTAGACTGAAAGGATCTTCTGTTGTAAAGTTGTAGCAGTTCTGGTCAAACATTGAAGCCACACAACGAGCACGTGCTTTGAATGACTCTCAGCTACTACCACACCCAACGTCGGCACAACACCTGAACCTGACCCTGTGCTGTGTTTTCAAGTCCACTTGGCTTTGGCGGCCATGTTCAAATAGGTCCGTTTGAAAAGTAGAACAGTTGGACATGTAAAGCTTCTTTCCTGAAAACTGTGTCCACTGGTTTACTAGATATTTTGCTAACAAACAGAGCTGACTTTAAATAGTTACATCCTGTTTTTAAACAAGCTGTTCTTCTTCTTCTTTCAGCTGCTCCTTCTTCAGGGGTCACCACAGAGAACTAACTCATACGAAGATTTGGTGATTGTTTTTACGCCGGATGTCCTTCCTGACACAACCACAGACCACTGAGCTACCACAGCCCTCTGTGTGGAGCAGAGCGCTGCCATCTAGGGCACCCAGGGGAGAAGATGGTGGGAGTTAAGGGTCTTGCTCAAGGGTCCAGGGTGGAGCAAATGAGGCTGAGACAGGTGCGAGTGTTTCACCTTTTCCACTTTTGATGTTGTCGGTCCGGGGAGTCGAACCAGTGACCACAGGCCCACCTTCTCTAACCTCTGCGCCACCACTCCCCTCTTTCAAACAATCTGTTATGGGTCAAAGTATGTGCTGGGGATGACTCTCAGCTACTACCACCCAAAGATTTGGATCAACATCTTTAAAACTGACTGACTAGCTGTGGCAGCCATCTTGAATTAGGCTCTCTCAAAGTTAATCAGTTGTAAAAACCCATAAAATGATTATTATCATCAAGTTTCATTAAAATTTGTCAAATGGTTCTACAGGTTATTTTGCTAACAGAGGCACAGATACATACAGAAACATTTTTGTCCACCTTTCCATGTTGGTAATGGTGATGAACTCAACAGATGAAGAGACTCGTATCTCACGGTTTGTCTTTAACAGAAACGTTCCTGTGGAGAACTGAACCTCCTCCTCTGACGGAGTCCATCGTTTTGGAGAACCGAAGACTCGTTTCTCGTTCAAGACCCTTTTTCTAACAACGAAAACGAGTAATAGAGTAATGGAATAATGGAATACCAAACATGCTCGAATGCCGTCAGGCGTTTTTCCCAAACTGAAACTTTTAAAAATGTTTTTTTTTTACAGCTGCGGCATCTCTTGATTTGATCCGTTCACAGGTGGAGCAGCTTCAGAAACCTCCATCTCAGCTGAGAACTTCATCATCAAGCAGGCGAGGGAAACGTATTTACACCGTTGGGCTGTTTTCGTTCTCTCGGGGAGGCTGCGAGCGAGCTGAAGGGTGTTGTTGTGCAACGACTGGACGACGGGAGGAATCGAATAAATCAGGTTTTGATGTTTGTTTTCACTTCAGCCTCCTTCACCAGATAAGAAAACTGTCCAGCCTGCTCACGAGTAGAAAACTGTTTTTCATTCTCTGCAAGGAAGTCGAGCTTTATTTAACCTCAAGCTGGAATAAAATCTGTTTTTATTTCAGTTGCACCACCACTGGAAACAAAACTGTTTAAAATATACCAGAGATTTAACCGTGAATGGACATCCTGGACCTGCGGCCGGTTTAATCTAACCAGGTGATCCGATTTAACTAATCCCAGCATTAAAGACCCTGTTTAGTTGAACTACAGAGCTAGTTGTCATCTTGGGAACTCAACACGAGTTTTCTGCTGCCAGATGTGCGCAGGTGTGTGAAAGACAAGTGGAGTTTTCGTCACGCGACTGATAACAATCAAATCCGGGTGGGTCTTGAAGCTGAAGACAACAAGCAGCACGCCGAAGCTGCTCGCCTGCCGCCCCGTTCCAGCTAACGTGGAGAAGCTGTGGCAGCCACCTGCAATTGAACTGGCTCTAAACGCTCATCTGTTCCAGACGTACATCCAGTGATTATTTTCTGAAAGTTTGGTTAAAATCTAGTTGGCCGGGAGATATTTTGCTAACAGCCAAGCAGCCGTGTCTGCAACAGGTCATGCAGAAGTTTCAGGTTAAGGTTTTGCTCAGTGAGACGTGGAGTTTGTGTTGAGAATCACTCTGAGCTACTACCACACAGAGTTTTAGCCACACACCTGCACAACTGGTAAAAGTACTGTTGTTTATGTTTGTACGCTTTGCAAGGTGGCTGCGGCAGCCATCTTGAATCAGGTTAGCTCCAAATGACTAGACGTGACGTTCATCATCATGTACTGTATTTCATTCCAGCCCTGCAGGAGTCGCCTGATACTGAAACATGAATGTTTTACTGATATTTTCAGATTATTAATTTGATAAAAGCTTGTATCGAATCATGACTGAAGATAAAACGCATTCGTCAGTGAGTTGACTCGTGTGAATTAGATGAATGTTGATGTAAATTTGAACAAACAGACACAAAATGAGCCCGTCTGATGAACACGCTTCTATTTATGATGAATAAATTGAATTGAATGATGGAAAAATGAAAAGAAAGAGCTAACATCCGTTCCCCAAACTTGACAGAAACAAACTCTAGAGGGATCAGCTTGTGTTTTTATGAGGAACAAGCATCAGTTCTGCAGGAAAATGCTTGTGTCGTATTTTTCAGACTACTGTATAAGGAACACTTAAAATCATTTTCTCAAAAATCAACAGTGAGCCTTATAATCTGGTGCACCTTATGTATTAATTCTGGTTGTGCAATTTTCTGTGGTACATGGAGCTCAAAAAGCTGTCAAAATGTTTTAGTTTTGCTTAATGCATCTTATAATCCAGTGCACCTCATAGTCCAAAAAATACGGTAAGTCAAACAGAACGGTTCATTTTCCACATGACGTGTTCTTGGTTACGTCCTGATGCTGCTCAGTTATCCAGGTGCATAAATGTAACAAGGTTGAGTTAAGCCCTGGAAGAGTTCTTCTTTGTTGAAATGTTTCAATTTTATCTGAAAGACTTGTTCAGTCTGAGGAGCTGCAACAAACTCAGTCTTATAAATATCACCTGCTCATAGTGGATCAACCAGTTTGCTGCTGACAGCTAGAACTTGCTGTTCACATTTATTTAATTATCATCACATTATGCTGCTGCTGTATTAATCCGCTTTGTAGTCACGTTTATGATTTTATTTACCAGTGTATATTTGCATGTTTTTCAATAATGAGTATTCTCTACGTGATTTTTAGTTCTGGACATTTTGGGGCTGTGACTTCAGAGGTTTTTATTTATTTATTTTCAGAGTATAGTCCTGTCCAGGTGTCCTGTTGCAGATCGAGTGATAAAGACGCCTGCAGCAAATTTGAGATCTTTTAGGAACAACAGCAACAATTAAGCAGCTGTTTTATGAAAATATTGTTGCACAAATCGTTTTTGAACTCGTCCAAAACTTAAGCGTGAAGACCAAAAGCTTCTGTGACCCTCTCTTGGAGGATGTGCACTGACTAGTCGTCAGCAGTGAGGCACTACCTGAGGGTTTCCAGCATCCGTTTCCATGGTAACAATATGAAACTGAACCCCAAGTTACCTCAATCAGACTCTAATTCTGCTCCGAAGTGCAAAACTTGGGCGTCAAACTCGAAAACATTTTTTTTTTCTTGCTTTGCCCATTTGGGAGGAAAGGAGTTCAAGGCTGAAGCATCTTCCGTGTTTTCTGCTCTAAAAATAGATCCGCACACACAAATATGTCTGTTCCTCTACGGGAGGTGCTATCAGGGGCAGGCTGGAGACCAGCGGAGGTGTTTTGTTAAATTTAGATTGTTTGCTCTTCTGCTGTGGAGACCCTGATTGCATTTGAACACAATCAATACAGGCATATTGGATCTGAGTGAGAGGGCAATAAGAGCCAATAAAGCTTTGAGGGGCCGCTCTGGCGTATTGTCTGTCAGGCAGACAGGAAAAACAGCCCGTTAGGTCCACAGGCCATGTTGGAAGATGAAATAAGCAGAATGCTCGGCTGAAAAGCAGCAGCAGAACAAACCGGCATGAGGCCGGGCCTGGGCTGCTGTGAGGACGTCCATGCACGCCACAAACAACCTCTATCTCAGTTTCCATCTTTCTCGCCTCATTTCCTCTCCGTTCAAGACGCTCACTAAGTATGACGCAGGTTCCCCACCCACGTTCAACATTAAGATGTGAAGAATCAAACCCAGAGAGCCTCAGAACGGGTTATTTTCAGCGATGGTTGATAAAGAGGTAATTTAAAAACCATAGCCGCGGCTCTCAGTAATCTTGAAGGATTTCAGATAACGAAACCGCTCCGCAGGTTCAAAAGCCTCTACGAATCTTATTTACTGCTCTGCACCTGCTCTCGATTTGTTTCCCCTGTTTTCCTCTGGCCCTCTGACCCTCCGTCTTATTTCCAATAAGAGCCGACATGCAGCAGAAAAAAACCTGCGGCACGTCCACGCCTGAACACCCAGAATCAAATCACGGGGAAAATATTTCTCCGCGCGTGTGGAATCACATTTCGTACGCGCACCCGGATCACGTTTAGGTGCAGCCTGCACAGAAAACATGACGGGACGAGCTAATCTGAAACATCTCTGAGCAGGGCGGGGCGGAGGGAAACAGGAAGGAACCGGGCAGAAATCTGCCTTTCCTGTTGCCGAAAACTTTGTCAGCAGTTGCAGCTGTTTGAAGGCTCCGAGCTTCGGCTCCGACATCTGTGCCTCCACAGACGGTTGACATTTGGTGGCCGGAGCACTTCAGAACAAATCCCAACTCGCAGGGCGCCACAAAGCATGGAAAGAGACCGGAAGAAGAAATGATGACGAGGACGGCAGTTAATGCATAAATTATAGAAACAAGCAGAAGGTTCCACTTTGTCCGATGTTGAATAAAAGCTCTGAAAACCTGTTTTTATCCCGTTCTGAGGCTGCGAGACAACGTCTGCTTATGGCCTCAGACTGGACCGCTCAGGCTGCTCCTCTAACGACAGGCAGTGTTTTACTATGTTCTCCTTGAAATGCCGAAACCTTTAGGCTCCGTTCACATCACTGGACCAGGTCATAGGAGGTCTTTGTCCAGCCCTTTGTCCTGCAGGTCAGTGGGCAACAGTGTTCTATGAGTGGGCTTCACCAGGCTGGTTCCAGGAGGACATGACCGAGTGGTTTCCATCAAGTCACCATTGGGTCTGTTTGATTTCTTCTTCTTCATCCTGTAAATGCATCGTTCTGCTCAGTGCCGCTGATGGACGACGGCGTTTTGATGCTAACAGCAGCTCAACCACACAGTCAGTTCAGTGGAAACAAAATGTAAAAACCACATGACCGTGAATCACTCTTCAATGTCACCCCCCCCCCCCCCCCCCCCCCCCCCCCC
>JARVGV010001153.1:2990570-3001796 GCA_031762435.1 Hypsolebias longignatus | reverse complement strand
CATGGACTCTGTCTTACTACGACTGACTTTCATTCCTCTTCTTTCAAGTGCATACCTCCACCTCTCCAAGTTCTCTTGGATCCCGCAGCTCAGTATCTGTAAAACTGACGGAGTCGTTTTTTTGTGTTGGCCATGATCTGTGGTGCTCATCTCGAACTGGTTGAGGGTTTCATTTACATTTGTTCAGTAGTCCACAAGATATTTAGCTAACAGGCAGACAGACAACCAATTACATCACTTGTCTTTCATGGCAGCAGCCAACACATAGTTGACCAATATTTCAGTATTGGAAATGTTTATCTTCTGAATGTAGGTAGTCGTCTCCAAAACCCATTAAAGACCGAGTTGTGTTTGTGAAGATTTACTGAACTTAAATGAACAAATCTGTCCTTTGTTCAAGAGTCGCTCTTCTCTTTTGCCAGTTTTCACACCAACATTGTGCAAAAAAAAAAAAAAAAAGACCATGGCACATCTTGATCTACATTCCTTGTAGAAAACTGGTCAATAATCTTGACTCATTTAGTTTTAAATAGCTAAAATAGATAATTTGACAAACAATAAGATATCCTCTCTTTTGATGGGTAAATTGGAAAAGGTCAAATCACATGTCATATTTATATTTAAGGAGTGTTCACATACAGCAAGAGAAAAACCAAACTGCAGCTCATACCTCACCGGTTGGTGTCACATCATGTTTCTTTAGGCCTTTTATTAGACGTTATTTTGGGACTCCTTTTTATATTGCAGCCTTTGTGAGAGAACACGCTAGCAGCCTTGAGACTGTAACAAATTGTGATCGCACAGTCACAGTTTGTCCCTACGGTTGTTTATGTTGGGTTTAAATTTGTCCTTTCACAGGAAGTTTAGGATTTGTGGGTGTATGTTTCATTTCCACTTGATGCTTGTGTCAGTTCAAGTAGATGGAGCGGCCAACGAGTGCCAAAATGAAAGTTCTCACAGGCAAAGACGGCTTCCAGCCACTTCCTGTGAGAGCGAGCTGATCTCTGGATGTCTAGTTACATGTTTGTGCCGCTCACTGACCCTTTCAGGTAGCAAGAATAAAACTTTTCTGTTGCTGTTTGTGGTTGTGCTTTATGTTTTGTTTGGTATTGTCGTATAAAGCGGTTCATGTGAGCGTGTCTGTGCTGCTCTCTGCAGAATGCCATCGTGTCCTTTAAAGAGCTATGCGGCCTTTCAGCGGTGGCTAACCTGAAGCAGTGCATCTTGGCTCTTTCCCCTCGGCTGACAGGACCAGACAACAGCCCCCTAATGGTCTTTAACCTCAGTGATCAATACCCTAACATGGAGCCTCAGGGCGTGCTACCAGAGGTCCTGAAGAAGGTCACCTGCACCTACGAGATGGTGAGTAGTGATATTAAGGGTTTTTTTGAGAGGTTGGGCAGGGATGGGTTCCCTCTGTTGTTTTATTTTTACCTAGGCATATTTCTAAAGAACTTTAAAAACAGCAACAAGACCAACCAAATACTGTACAATAAACACAAAGGAAAATTACATAAGTCTACAGAAATAAAAATAAACAATTAAAACAAATAGATAAAAAGAAGCACAATAAGCTAAGTAATCTGGCACTGGGTCAAAGTAAGAATGTATTTTTAAAAGGGAATTAGAAGCAGAATGGTAGAAAAGGAGCCTAACGTGACAAACCATAAAAATGTAGAAGCTGCTCCATTAGCTCAGAGTTTACATCTCGTCCCTGGAACCATGAAGAGCATCTGGTCTGCTGACCTCAGAGGCTGCAGCACTAAAATCAATCTCTCATTGTGATTGTTTGTTCATGTGTCATTTTTTCCACTCAATAGATCGATTCACCCCAGAAAGAGAGCTTTGACTCCGATGAGATCAATACCTTGACTTGGCTTATTATAACAGTGACATGCAGAGATGGTTGGGTAAGAGGGCCGGATCTCTGTTGGGTAATAAAAATCAATGTTCACGTTATGCAACATGCCAGTAAGTTCATTCCACAGCAAAATCATTACACCCAACGCATCATGTTCTCTGGACTCGTATGAACAAAAACAGAAACAAGGCACCAAAACCAAACGTGCTTTAACACATTTTAAAAACCAGTTATTTGTGTTTTCTGTTGGTGTTTTTTAAAGATGTAAAATATTAGACTTAGAGAAACAGACCTGATTCTGTGTGCATGTGTATTTTAGCTGTTTTGCCTTTTTTTTTTTTTTTTTAATTGCATCTGGTTAGCTCAGCGGTTCTCAGACCTTTCATAATGAGTACCTCAGAAAATTCTAGGCTCTTCGATATCGTTAGACTTTAAAAGCCATCTTGCACCACAGGTTTTTAACCTCACACCGTGTGTATCTGACAAACAAGCAAACTGACCGACCTCCTCGAACATCTCAACTCTAGCCCAACATCCAAACCCGCTTCTTTAACATTAAGCCTTCAACAAACCCAGCTGTGCAATGAATACACCAAATCCAGTGAAGTTTAAAATGTGAGGGTTTCATGCTTTGGTTGTTGAAAACAGGACCACACACTGCAATCTTGCCTTTCCTTCTGCCCCTCATCAAATTAATACAATTTTAAGAGAAGTTGAATCTATATTCCTGACTGATTTGCACCTTCGGTCCTACAGACTTCATTTGTGCTGCTTAAGTAGCCACTAGAACATGGGTTACCCATCGACCCCTTCAGTTTCCACAGGGTTTTGAAAAGGTTCTTCACTGGCCTTTTTGTTTTCACTCATACAGTTGGACCCTAGATTGTAATCTTCATAGAGCACTCATCTTTGACCCGCTCTGGTTTAGCTCCTATCAGTTATGGTGGTTAATTAGCTTCTCGTTTAACTTGTACCGCTCCACTAGAAGGCTCCTGAGTGTCACCAGTGCAGGAACAGAATCACTGTATTCTCAGTTTGAGTGACATTCAACATAGAGAAGTGTGTAAAACTCTTACAGGTGCTAAATAGCTGACCGAATATTTATACGCAGCTTTTTTTGACTGCATAGAGAAACCAGCTACAGGTTCCCAGAAACTCTGGAAATCAAGAAAAATTTGGAAAATGTCTTTCACATTTTCCAGACAGGAGAACAGAGAATTTGAGCACTGATGTGCTGATTAAAAGATCTTTCTGAGAGTTTAACATGTTCATGTATTAATGGTGGTAATCTAGAATCTTTGGCCCATTTCTCCGTGTACTCCGGTCCGGTTTCCTCCCACAGACCAAAAACATGCATGTTAGGCTGCTTCATGTCCAGGCCTCACTTGCAAATGAGATCTGTGGGATTTTCCTGGTTAAATAAAGGTTAATAATAATGTTCTGCTTCTACAGTGCACAATGTGTCCCTACTGATGGGCTGTGGTGGATTTTTAGTGTTTGATGGTCTGCACCACCATTAAAATATTATCATCTTAAGGTTTCTTCATTTAGAGGCTGAAAACCACACAACCGTGCCTACAGCAGAAATAACAGCAGCTGAAGAACTCCAACAAATAAACTGTAGCTTCTGTTTGCAGGAGGGAAATCACAACTACGAACACATTGTGGTGTAGAGAAGGTGCACCATACTTCATGGAAGAATATCTTGATAATTTCTCTTAGTGACTTACAGTAATTGAAAATCAAGTGTCACTTAAAATATACGGGTATCTGTGTCAGAAGTGGATTTTAAAACTCGTATAATAATTTTCTTATTTGACAATGACCCACCCAAACTTTCTCCAATGCTACTTGAAAACAATGAACCACCGCACTTCACACATGCAGAGTTGTATCATTAAACTAACATCAACCAGGAATAGGAACATTTGAGTCTTGGCTACATGCAAGTAATTACAATAATGGAAGTACCCATAGCACTTAGGGAGGTAGTTTTTAGTGTACAAATCGGGCACCGTCTGCCCATTTGTCTGCCACCGAGACGGCAGTTTCTTCACCATCATGAAGGTAATCACAGCATGCAAGACAGCTTTTAGTTGTGCAGCTGCAGCGTGACAGTGCCCACCACAACCACTTACTCATTACTGCTCGCAGACTCGCATGGCGATTCGTTTATCAGGTCTGAGCAACTGTCTGCCCCAAACACAGCAACTCCCAACTACGACTGGTTAGCTGAGGACAGGGGGGCTCGTTGCACAACAACCGGAGCGTAGCCCAAAGCGAGGTTTCCTTCAAATGAACTACTCCTCAGATCATCCTGTAAATCTTGTCTGATAGATTTACCCTAATAGGTGTGTAAAGTTTTCTTCTTGCATTAATATTTTACCTGGAAACACTTAAATTAATTTTAAACTGATGCTCGCAATACCTTACTCCACTCGAGACAGCTTAAGAAATTCTGTGCTCCACCCTAGGCTAGGAAGAGGTCAAGTCTTAACTCGAGGTGCTTTGTGCAACAAAACTTCTCTTTATTGTAACAAATTAAGAAATAAACGTTAAAATGTGTCGAGGACTGTTTGCAGTCATGGGTGAACATACACTTGAAGAGAGATACTGTATTTAATTTAAACCTAAGTTGTCAGATGTAATCAATAAGTTTTTATTTTTCATATCGTCTCCTCTCCAGTGGAGCAGCTTCAGTTCTGACGAGCTCAGCAGGTTGCTCACGAAGAAACACCTTTTGTTCTTTTTCTGCTTTACTTGCTGCAGTCAAAGGTTTAAACGGACCTTGACGCTTTGCTGCCAACACTCATTTACTTTAAAGGCTAGAATAAAACATTATTTTGAGTTGGACCTAGACTTGGATCAGTGTTTTCAGAGCTGGTCCCACCTCTGCTCAGTGTTGCCAGATCTCACGACAGAAATAAGCGACCAGCTCTATAAAAACAAGCGGCCATCTAGTTTGAAACAAGCCCAAAACAAGCCCAGCTGGCAACCCACCATATTGTGAAAACAGAGGCAATTTTTAAACAGTATTAACAATACATTTATTATAGCATTACATACAAACATCAAAATTATGCTTAACACTTTGAATAACATACTGTTACATTCTAAAAAAATTAAAATACATTTTGCGTATGTAACATTAATTCAACTGTTATTTATACAAATTAATCTCATTAAGCCTCTGGGACTCATTTACCAGAGAGATCTGAATTTTAAACGAAGAGTGATGACAACAATGGACAACAACAGACAATCATAAAGGATGCATACAAATTAAAAAAAAAATTATAAATGAAGAAATTATATATATATGGATATATGGATGGATAGATAGACAGACGGTCATGATAATTGTCATAATATTTTATTAGTGTTAACGTTAACCCACCAAGAATATGCTGGTGAAGATTCTCAGTCATCCAGGACATGATCAGTTCAATAAATGTTTAATAGAAAAACGACTGGACTTTATTTGTAACAGAAGAAAGGTTAACTGTAACAGAAGGTTTATTTTGTTTTTTGAACCCACCAAGAATATCTAAATACACTGAACCATGTGTTCAGCTTTAATGGCTGTACCCCTAAGATTTACAGAAGGAAAAACCTTGAGAATAAGTTCAGTATTCAACGAGTTATGACTGATTAAACACGCATATACTTCATTGCACCTGTCAAACAGGTTACACTGAGTAGAGCACGGGACCGAGCAATGCGAGATCTAACTTTTATATGATATCCGACTGCACCTGAACGTAACATCTTCCTGGACGCAACATCCGTAGAAGGGGAGTGTGAAGGGACAAACTACCTACCACTTGTATTTTGTCAATGGTATTTTGCTTTCACTCGGTCAGAAAAACAAGCCCCAAAAAAGCGACTTAACTTTCCAAACAAGCCCGAAAACCCGCGCCCCGCGTCTCACTGTTTTTATAAGCGGCTGTAGAAAAAAAGAAGCCCAAAGTCGCTTGAAATAAGCGGCCTTGGCAATATGCCTCTGCTGTGAGACAAGAGCAATGCTGCGTTTATTTTTTATCACTGCACCTTGTTCTTAAACTGCTTCCACTTACAGCCAAATTCAGTGTCTGCACCAGTTCTTTGTTCGGGGTTTCTGCTGAGTCAGGCTCTGTTCACACGGACACGGTGGGGGCAAACAAAGGTTTTTTTTGTATGTTAATTAGAGGAAAAGAGCCGCGTTGACACGGACGAGTTCTGTGTTTACATGCATCTGGAGAAATGTAGTTAGTAACGTGTTTTTAAAAGTGTGTTCAGTTTAATTATCAGTGTTTGTGCGACATACAGTTTGTGGTGTCAGATAAATAAATAAAAAATAAATCTGATGTCTTCATGTTCAACTTTAATAACACACAACATGTTACACTTCATTTAAATCATGTAACCTGAGTCCAGACAGCTTCATTTAGCTCAGATAACTTTACATATCTCCCACGCTAACATCAATACTGTTTATTGTTAAACTGTTATTATTTAGCACATTTAATATGTTATAGTGCAGAACGACACGTGAAATATCCGCCTGCCTCGTTCAATAAACAACGATATTAGAACTGAATCCAGCTGATGTTTGTCACAGCAGCTTCATTCAGGTGTAGATTAATTAAATATGAGACTCAAAATATTTTCCATCAGTCGTAGCTCAGAACGCGGTGCGTGTCCGCCGCCATTGATGATAGAAATACGCCATCTGTCCGTGCGTGCGTGTGCGCGCATGTGGTTTAACACAAAGCCTCAGCGGGAGAGGTTTACATTATCAACGTGGGGTCAGTGAAAAACCTCTACTCTGGAAGGTGGGTTCAGAAACCTCTGGATTCAAAGGGGGGGGGGGGGGGCACTTTTGTCGTGTAAATTATCAGCAGAACCGCAGAGAAAAGTGCAGTTTCACTCAAAATACGAGCTGTGTAAACGGCCCCATAGTCATAAAAACTCAAGTGTAATAAACTAATTTCTAGCCCTGAAAAAGTCCCAAACATGTCCAGAAATTCAGTTTTGTCCTAAAATACATTCAGATACATCCTAAATGTGTGTTCATTCATTTATTGGTTGAACTTTTTACATTCATTGTTCTGTTGTAGATCAATGGATTTTATGTTAGCTGTAACAAAACTACAAGTCCCATCATGCAGCAGTTCTGTCAAGACTTTTTCATCCTTGCCTGTAGAAGAAACTGGCTGTTCTACACTTGAAGCTAGCTTGTTGTATTTTTTTTAAATAACTTGGCTTGAATTTGAATGAAAGACACTAAAGTTTGATACTTTAAATGAAATTTACAATCAGTTTTTTATTCATGTGGGTCTTAAATTTTAATGCTTTAAAGGGTTTTTAATTTATCTGGCTAAAACTCAAACACCTTGCGTTGTGTCCTTAATGTTGTTCGCAAAGTACTGAGAGAAAGGAGCTGTATTTTTCTTCCAGACTCCTGTTTGGGTGTTTGAGAAGGGCTGAGGCGGCAGCGTTGTGACACATCCTGCTACAGAAGACAAATTATGCAGTTCATGCTTGATGAGACATGCATGGTTCTCTTACGAAGCAAAGATGAAACTTGTGAAACTTGGCCCACTGAGCAGTAACCGAATCAAATCACTGAATCAAAATATCGGTTTAGGTTTTTTATTTGACTCGTTTGTTTCAGCTTTACAATATCAAAAGGCTGCAAACACAGATGTGACTGCAGACCAACATAAAAAGACAACACAAGCCTAAAAACCACCTGACAGAAAGTGATCACGACCAGAGAAAGATCCAGATGTTTTCTGGAGCAGCTCGTTAATTCAGTGTTCGAAACAACCGTCCCAGTTCTGATCCTCATTTTAAGACAGGACTCTGAAAATCTATCCCCTCTCTGTCAAAAACGTCTCCAAAGACACAAAATGTGCTACAACTGTGGTTTAAGCCTTTATTTCTAATTTTTATTATTAAATTAATTATTATTATAATATTTTTGTGCAATATTTGTCTCGTCACGGAACAAAAAGGGAGAATTAGAAAACAGTTAGTCTGCGAATGTTGTGAGCACAATAACTTGCAAAATAACTGAGGCACAACTTCCATTTTGGTGTGTGGCTGTAAATCGACATGAGAAGAATTCCTTTCAAAACTTGGGTTGCCAGGTCCAAATCCAAGATGGCTGCCACCATGTAATGCGTATATGTAAGCACTTTGAGTATAAGATAGAAAAGCGCTAGAGACGTACAGTCCATTACCATTAAACCAGCCACCCTATCATTTGAGGAAACTATGTATTCTAGTTTTAATATTGCTTAAAATTATAATTTCCTCAAATGATTGGTGTGGCCAAAGATTAATCTATGGTGGCCAAGGCCACCATTGGCCACCCCCTGGCTCCATCACTGTGTCTGCTCATGGATAGAATGGCTCTCTCCACTTGCCAACATCCATCACTTTGTGCTGCCTCAGACAAACAAAGAACCTTCCTATGTTCTTCACATTGCAACTCATACCCACTTGAATGTCTTGTGCACACACAACATTAAGGTTTACCATATTTGCCACCGTTGCACTGCTGTATAAGTCGCATCAGTCCAATAATGTCTGATAAAGTGGAAGTAAACGTAAGTCGCTGCGACGTATACGGCACATCTATTATGCGTCACCGATGATGACCTGGAAACGTGGACTGGTGTGCCAAAAATCCATTGGCTGCCAAATGGCGGCCGCGGGAGCATGCACGGGAGGACTTTAACAAGATTAACGCTTAAAAAAAAAAAAATTTGTTTGCTCAACATTATAGTAAAGGTGAGTCTCAGTTGAACTTTTCGTTAATAAATGCACTTCAATAGTCAAATCAGCTGCATTTTGCCTGGGCGGTGCAGCGAAAGTTCCAGAGCAAGATGAAGGTGGCTTGGTATGGCAAGCCAAGTGTCTCATTAATAACCACTTTTACTTATGAATGAGACACTTGGCTTGCCATATTAGTCAAGGGCCCTCTAGTGGCTGAAAATGGTAGTGTTCAATGTCTTCCAATTCAGAATTAATGAAATCGTCAGATTTCAGACCAAAAATTGGTTATAAATATGGGGGGTGTGACTGTTTTGGTGAAAAATACTTGTTTTTCCTGTTCAGTGCCAGTCCAGAAAAAAACTCATCTCAAAAACTACAAACATTCGTTTTTCAGTTCATTATTCCAGCAGCGACAGGGGGACGTCTGTGTACTGCTCCTTTTAATGACTTCCGTTGTGATGTTTGCAAAAATGGAACTTGTTCTCTTCTCAGCAACTTACTCGAAAATGTTTTAGTTTTCAAGTGGATCTGAGAAAATCGGACTTGATGTCTGGAAGTCGGGTTAATGACGCGGTTAACAAGCTATCTGATCAATGTTTCACTCCTAGTATTAGTATCTTTCACATATTTGTTAAAATTCAACAGGAAAAATCCTAAAACCAGTTTTTTCTTTTATTATTAAAATGGATTAAAATTTTTTTTGTTGCTTTTGGTCAAAGCTACAAAGACCCACTGCAGAGAAATCATTCAACCTTTATTTATACAGGTTAGTCTTATTGAGTCGCGAGGACTCATTTTCAAGAGCGACCTGATTTAAACAGAGTACAGACAACAACAATTCAACAAAAGCTGTTAAAATCATATAAAATAAGTTATATAATATATAACTTATTTTATATGATTTTAACAGCTTTTATATGCCATACAACACAAGGTACAATACTAAAAACAAAGAGCCTCATGTGGCTCCAGGGCCTCTGGTTTAGGACATGTGTTTTGCAGCTTGTGCGTTTGGAAGATGTTTAAAATGTAAATGGATCATCCTGAGAGTTCTGACGGTCTTCAGATCAGCAGAGTTGGCGCTCTCAATTAGAGCAGAGCGTTTCGCAGCAGAGGAGCTAAACTCGGCATCTTTCACAGCTGCACCGTCACAACGTGCTAATTATCTGCTGCAGAGCGACATGTTGGCGTTTTCATCAGATGACCCTGATAATCAGCACTTTCAGTTAAAGCCAAGTGGAAGGACTGCCCCCTTTTTTTAAATTCTCCCTTTAAAACGAGACTTGGTCACTGCAAGAGGAAAACACAACCTCTAATAAAAACCACAATTACTTCCGGTTGATTTTCTCTAATTTTGGTTTTCAAAATTACAATTTAGTGACCTCGCCCACAATCATCCCTGTAATAACGGCTTCTTCTCCAGCCCTCCCTGGAGACGAAACACAACACCAGACAGACTCTGCTTCCTGCTTTATTGTGGAACTTCAGCTGATTTTAGGGACAAACACTAAATATTAACATTGTTTGTTACGTTCCAGGTGATCCAGACCAGCAAGACCCTGCTGGAGAACTGTGAGGGCGCGTACGACAGGATTCTACAGACTCAAAAAGCAGGTAGGACTCAAACCATCGATGCTAAATGAAAAGATGTTTCCTGGTCCCAGCCGCTCTGATCTCGCTCATCGTGAACTGAATTTGTATAAGTGGGTTTAACATCCGATCGAGCTGTAATCCAGTCACAGTTTCCTCTGAAACCAGAGGATCCGATCCAGATCTGAGCGGTACTCTGCAGTTAGACGAGGTGAGGCCAAGGTGTTTATCTACTTTACTACTGGAGGTAACGTCAATATTTAAGTTTTTATTATTAGCATGAACGGTTTTATTTTCCTACCTTCCCTTAAACAAAACGTTCACGGTGTCTGTGCAACTCTCGTGATTTCACCTACATGTTTTGGTGGAAGTCAGCTGTTTAGTCGATCGCTGTGACACATTTTAATCTCCGATAAGTTTTAAGTGTAAACTGCTGATGACTAATCAGCTTCACATTCCAAACAATTAAACTAGATGTGAAATGGACAGCTGTGGATCAGTGGATAGAGCAGTCGTCCTCTGAGAGGGTCAGAGGTTTGATTCCATCAGTATGCAGCCTGCTGAAGCATCCCTGGACAGGACACTGAACCCCCACTGCCGCCCATGTGCCCCACAGAGGACCTTCAGCTCTGATTATTGTCTGTAGAATGAGTTATGCAGATCTTTGCTGTATGACTGAGTGGATGGATGAGGTTGGGTTGTGAAGCGCTTTGAGCAGCCTGGTCGGAGCTACACAAGTGCAGGCCGTTTACAATTTAAAGTCACCGCATTAAAGAGGAACTAAACCCAAAATAAACTTTTTTTAACTGATAAACTCCCTAGAATATGTGTAAAATGTTGTATAGCACTATGTCTGTGTTAATTTCCATGTTTTTGTGCGTATATGTTTAAATTGGCAATATTTGGTCTATAAACGTGTTTATACTAATCCTGTGGGTTGAACTGTGGTACTGCAGCCTAATTTACCTATTTGTCAACGACTGTCACTCTGACGTGTCTTCTATACTGTG
>JARVGV010001153.1:2918608-2936131 GCA_031762435.1 Hypsolebias longignatus | reverse complement strand
GATATTATTTTGCCTCGCATAACTGTTTTCCCAGCCTCCCATATTGTACAAGCTGATGTTCCTGGTAAGTCATTAAATTCTAAATATGATGTCCATTCCTTTGTAAAGTATTTTATAAATTCTACATCCTCAAGCAGTTAACCGATTTAGCTTTAAACCGGATCCACCCGTATCCGCGGCCGTATATGCGGATTTTCGGCCGTAAACGAAACCGGAAGTAAACTGGAAGTAAAACGCGATTGAAAACGTCTTTTTAAACACATTTTTTCAATGTAAAAACACTTTGAACGGCCGTATTAATGATTCTAAATACGTTTCCAAGCAGTTAGTTAACAAAAAAACCCCCAAAAAACGAAAAATATATAAAATGCTGCATAAAAAAGACAACGTACGGCGCGATGACATCACTGGGGACGGAGCCGTAAACGCGAAATGCCGTAAACCAAGAACGCCGTAAACCAAGGACTACCTGTATGAAACATAAAAAATAAGTTATTTAAATCTTCTTTTAAAATTTTCGTTATTTCTTTTTAAAAAAGTGTCTTAGAAAATATAAATTGCTAAAAAAAATCACTAAATCTTTGGAAAAAAAAAAAGAAAAAGTTGGTGAAGCTTCTGTCATTAAAGTTATGCTGAATTTAAAAAAGGTAACAAAAAATCTAGACTTCTAATCTATGACTGAAGATGTTTTGCTTCAAGAAACAGGACTATTGGATTTATAAACTAAAACATCGGCTAAATTTGCAGCTAGTTTTCATGTTGCATGAAGGCAGGCTGGTAATGTGTCATACATTGATAAAATAAATAAAAAACTACTTCCTGGCACCAGAATATTAACGAGGTTTGACTTCTTTGTTTCCCAAATATCACTAAAAATCAAGTAATATTTGTACGTCAGATCACTTTCAATTCAACCTTCGAGGACTCGTTTAAAAGAGAGACCTGTTTATGGTGGGAATATGTATTTAGTACAAAAGTTCAACTCAGTACTTTGTAACATAACCTTTGTTGACATTGACAGAGGTCAAACATTTCTGTAAGTCTTCACCAGGTGTGCACACATTGTAGCTGGTTTTTATTCATAATCACAATTCATTCAATTCATTCAATAATCACAATTCATGTTTGTAATGTAAGACTTCAGCAATTACAGACATTTAAAATTTACTCTATAATAGCATATTGGTACATAAGTAGTTCTCCTTTATTTCTGAATATTAAAGCCTTAAATTAAACATTCAGTGCTGCAGTGTGAGGACTGGAGGACAGATTTCTGCAGTTCGTACCAGTTTTAGTCCAAATCCTCGTTCTGTCTCACAGCAGCACAGCCTGAAGAGTTAAAAAATAAAATGAGTTAGGAGCTCCTGACAGCAGCGTGGATGGACACATCGAGGCCTTAATGTGCGCTGAAGAGCAGGGCTGAAAAAATATGAGACGCCAAAATTAAAACAGCAAGATGGATTCAGTAATGAAATGAAAAATCAGGAGTTGAGCAACATCTGTGCCGACAACATAAATCATTTCAACGAGAGACGCTATAAAACCTGTGTAATCAGGAGTCAGACAGCCTGACAGACACGACTCAGGGCAGAGAGGACACGCCGACAGACACTAAACCTCACGCTTTATTTTATATGAACTGTAATTTATAAAAGACTCTGCAGATTGTGTCTGTGCAGCAGTCTGAAGGAAATCTAACTGAAGTGTTCACTTAATTTAATTTCAGCGTTCAAAGACGACGAGGTGAAGACCTTCCACAGGAAACTGATCGTGTGCGAGGCTCGGCCAGCAGTGAGCGATCGTCTCGCAGGTGGATGAAGATCTGCACGCAGAGTCACGTAGGCCGCTTCAACCAAACCAAATCAAACGTGAACGCAAAGGTCACCGTGTTGTCGGCCTCGTTTCCGTTTGTTGCAGGTGCAACAAAAACACGCGTGATTACAACACAAACCACAAACTGTCAAATCACGGCTCTGAGCTGCACGTAGCGTGGAAAACTTTCACAGCAAAAGCACCAGTCCTGGTACGGGACGCGCCTTTAGAATATAAACTGCTTCGAATCAGGATTCAGGTCATTTCAGCCATGAAACAAACTCATTCAAGACAGTTGATGTGTTTTATTGATCTCTGAAATAACTGATCAATGTCTGAATCTGGTGAAAAGTGCTTTAAAAAGTGACTTGTCCAATAAAACACAAAACAAAGTTAAAAAAAAATGTAAAAAAGTAAATTTTCAAGAATTTTATGTTAAGCTAAAGGCTTAGATTAAAATAAACAAGTAAATAAAATAACTTAAAATTAAACTAAGATCTTGTATCTCTGTTGAATATGGTGAAGTTGGAGCGTTTCTGAATAAATTGAATTATCGCTCAACAATGTGAAAAGTTGTAATTTGTCACAATCATACACATTTTTTATTTATTTTTGTGAAACTTTCACAAAATGTTTGTTAATGAATATTCACCAAGACTAGTATTCATTAATTTTTATTAAATAACTTTATTCTCCCCAATGACAGTCTTTTATGGAGGAAGTTGTCATTTTATCACGTCAACATTCTGCTGGTTAAAAACTTAAAATTTACCTCTTAAACTCATAAATCTACCAGTTTGAGCATCAACACTTCTTTTTTTTTAACACTTTCAGGAAAATGAAGAAGCTTCAAAATTCAAAATTACTCTGTGGATTTCTCTCAAACAGGAAGTAAAGAACTTTATGGATTAAAAAATGAATTCTGGGTAATTTATCACTTTTTAATTTTTGCCACCCTTTTGCTACTTTTAGACTTTTTGCTATGTTTGGGGTTTAGCTAGCTTTATTGCTCTTAGCTTTTATGTAGTATTTTACCACTTTTAACTTTACTGGCCACTCTGCCCACTTTAGCCACTATTCTGCAGTTTTAGCTACTATTCTGCAGTTTTAGCTACTATTCTCTGCAATTTTAGCAAGACTTTGGTACATTTAGCTAGATTTGTTACTTTAGACAAAGCTAGCTAAAATAGTACAATGTTAAGCAGGCAGTGTTAGCTAAATAGAAAAAGTGCCTCTATGTTTAGCCTTTATCAAAGAGGCTAAACGTAACTCTAAAAGCTAAACATAGCAAAAGGCTAGCTAAAAGGTAAACATAGCAACGTGGAAGCTAAAAGTAACACATTGGAAGTTATGCGTCTTTGAGTTGCTACTGCTAATTTTAGCTTTTTTTTTTTTCAAAGCTTTTAGCTATACAGTATAGCCTTTAGCTAATTTGAACTAGTGTTTCATTGTTTAGCTTCTTTTAGCTTAAACAACTGTCTTACGGCAGCACGGTGGATCCGTTGGTAGAGCTGTTGCCTCTCAGCGAGAAGGTCGCTGGTTCAAATCCTGCCTATGGACCTTTCTGGGTGGAGTTTGCATGTTCTCTCTGTGCAGCATGGGTTTTCTCTGGTTTCCTCCCACAAATCAGAAACATGCATGTTAGACTGATTAACTCTAATTTGTCCCTAGACGAGAGAGAGAGAATGGATGTTTGTCTCTGTCTCCAGGTGTCCCTGTGATGGACTGGAGACCTGTCCAGTTGTCCCTGTGATGGACTGGAGACCTGTCCAGCTGTCCCTGTAATGGACTGGAGACCTGTCCAGCTGTCCCCCACCTCTCACACAGTGACTGCTGGATATGCACCCCAGTGACCCCCTGACCCAGAAAGCAAGAAGCAGCTAAAGATGATGGATGTAAGGATGGATGGATGGATGGAAGGATGGATGGAGCTCTGTCTTGCCTTCAGCGAAGAGATTTAACGCTCAGCGCTGTGTTTTAGCAGAAAACACTAACTCTGAGGCCTCTGTTTCATTGTGCTGCCACACCTGCACATGAAGAACGTCTCATTCTTTATTTCTTTATTTTTTAAGATGAGGAGTAAATCTGTGAACTGCGAACAACAAAACCCACCAACTCTGTGTTGAAGCAGTGGGCGGCTTCAGAGGCGAAACAAAGAAAGAGCGGCGATCATCAATAAAGCATTCGTCGCTGCCCAGAGCGACACGAGGAGTTCCAGCTCCTTCCTGAACTCAGCGGGGACACGTTCTCACGTGGAGCCGCTCAACTCTTCAACAAGACTTACATCTACAATCTGCTCGACCAAACGTTTGTCATGAAAAGTTGTTTGTCTCAAACTTTCCCCCCAAAGCTCCTCCTGAACATTTAGAACCGCCGGAAAAAAATGAGTCACACGCTGGAGGAGATGTGAACGGCATGTTCTGTGAGCAGACACGATCCCTGCTCTAATTATTCAATAATCTAATGACACGATTGGTCATGGTGAGCAAAACCACGTGCTCACACCAGATGGTGGCTTCTGCAACACACGTGCACGCACACACACCTCCTCTGCACATGGTTCGAGTCAGTCGCAGGTTCCGTGTGCGAGTCTCGACTTGCCGAAGGTGATTTGATGAATTAATCTCTGGAATCTCTGCTGGATTAAAAGATCCTAATCGGACCGCTCATGTTCGACAGAACCGTGTTCTGCCGTCTGAGATTACCCAGAGACTCGTTTGTTTCATCTTTTTGTGCGATTAGTCGTTCCGCAGCAGCATGTGCGCCTCACGTCAGGTCTCGTTTTGCTCTGCAGACTGAACCGGTCCTGTCAGAACCCTCTGCAACATTTATCGGCTGCAGGAGCTGCAGCTTCGGGGGCTGAGCCGTGTCCTCGGGGCGGCTCCGGGGCGGAGGGCCGCGGTGTCAGGACCGGTTTGTACAGAAGTCTCTGGGAAAGGTGTGCGTTAATAACCTGCACGGCACCGGTTCTTTTGGGCCTGAAGGCTTCACGCAGGACATTTAGTCGTGTTCAGAAATCCTCGGCTCTTTTGAGCGTCAGCACCTGAAAACAGCAGAAAGTTCGACTGAATCATCTAAACCACAAACATGGCACCAAACAGAAACGAGCAGAATCAGGAGGACCATGTTGGACTTTCATCGTGTTTGCCGGTTCAACAAAGCCTAAAACTTTACTCAAATATAATCAACACTTATTATTTTATTATTTAGAATTCACTTCCTGTGTTAGAGTAAGAGACGTTTTACTCAAAACACACGAATCATCCAACGCTTCAACCAAGGAATAATAAGAAAAAACTTTAAGAATGATTAAAAAAAGACATACACTTTGACTTCAGTTATTTGACAACAGATTCTCTTTTTAAGGGGCGTCTGGTCAAGATGGTGCTCTAACACAACCTGAAACTGACACTTCTAAGCAAAATAAATAAAAATTTAAAATGCTGGAATAAATATTAAACAAGTACAAAGACCAGCCTATTAAAGAGCAACAGTGTCCACGTGTCAGAGGTGTGTCCACAATGACCCACCAGGGGGTGGAGGACGTGGAATGGAGCAATGGTGTTATCAGGCAGTTGCAGGAGCATCTAAGTCAAAGGTGTGGGAAGATCAGGCAGACACAAAGACGCTGAGGATTAACGTCAGGCCGGGCGGGCGCATCGTTCAGATACTCATCGTTTGACATCCGATCATAAACACCAGAAAAATGTCTGCTTCCATTTGATGCAGCAGCTAGCTGTAGCACTTCCTCTGCAGCTGGGGCACTTCCTGCAGGAATATTTCTGCTACACTTAGCATGAAATATGAGACAGACCATGGCGTAAAGGTTTATAAAAACATGTTTGCATCAACAGCTGCAAAACCTTTGAGAATGGAGAAAGGATGTGGGAAGCAGGGGTGCAGAGGGTGCCGCAGCACCCCTGACAGATCCCATGATGTAACTAAATACACGGCTAAAGAACTTGTTTACACTGACTGCAGACCTGCATTTCAGGATTGCATTGTATTTTATGTGACCTGTGCAGAAAAACGAGTCATAATAAAGAAGCTTTAAATTTTGAGATATTATTTTTAATTCCTCCATGTTAAAAACTTCAAAATGACCCGTACTTTGTTCAAACTTGGTGATTTGTCACCTGGCTACAAGCTAGTTTTAGCTGCTATACATGTTTTGTGTAAATTTGTTGCCCCAAAGTTGTTTTAAGAAAGCTTTTATTGAGAATCAAAAAGTTTATTTTTTATTTATGTTTAATGTTTCTTTGCTGCAGAGGGGACATTGTTGGGTGAAACTCACGGACGCGTGTTCGGTTCTCGTTGGATACGAGGGGCGGCGTGGAAAAGGCACCAAGAGGACGAGGTCCTGTCCGAACGTTTTCTGTTCAAGTTGTGCCAACGAGGTGTTTGGAAGTCAAAAGTTTTTTAACAGTTGAAGTGTTGTGTTGTTAAACTTTATACGTTACTGTGTGAACGTCAACAGTTCGACGGTGGCGACGAATGACGCGATGGTTTTGTGAAGGAAGTTGTAATCTGTGAAGAAAAGAATAAATCCAGTCATGACAGAACAGCAGCGATTGTTGCGTCTACTGGAGAGAGCGAAACCAGAGCACCGGGTTGAAAACTCAATCTGGAATTCAAGACGTTTATCTAAAACTGGGAATCCTCAAGCTTCATGAATATGCCAGGCACTATATGAAGGGATTTCCTGGCACTACGACTGCTGGAAGAGAAAAGAGTCAATTACAAAGAAAGTTAAAGGAATTATTTCTGAAGACAAACTGCCACATTTTCCGCCATATTACGTAACTCTGGATTATAAGCTGCATCAGTCAAAAATAGCATCATGAAGAAGAAAAAAACATGAATAAGCCGCTTCAGCGTATAAGTTGCATTAATTATGCATTTATTTAATGGTTAAAACAGCTTTCGCAGCGCAGCATCATCTATCCATTGCGGCTGGAGCCGCTAGCTCTCCAGCGTTCTTCCGCCTGCACCAGCTGAGTGAAGCGAGCGTGCACGGGAGGACTCGCTGTTGCTTTTCTTACAGATTTAACAAGATTAACACTTAAAAACAATTATTTATTTGCTTGACATTGTAGCAAAGGTGTGTCTCAGTTTAACTTTTACTTAATAAATGCACTTTAATGGTCAAAACAGCTTAATTTCGTCCATCCATCCATCCATCCATCCATCCATCCATCGAGGCCAGAGCCGCTAGCTGTTCAGCGTTCCTCCGCCTGCACCAGCTGAGTGAAGCGAGCATGCACGGGAGAGCTCGTTGCTGATGTTCTTAAAAATTTAAAGTGTCAGTCAAAAACTGCATTATGAATATGGGGGAAAATGTATATAAGTCGCAGGACTGACAAGCTTAACCAAAAAAAACAAAAAACAAACAAAAACAAACAAAAACAAAAAAAAACAGTGACTTATATGCCAGAAAATATGGTAGTTGGAAAACTTTGATTTAAAGCTAGATTTATAAAATTATCTGATAACTTCGTTACCGGGATCACGAGCTAAGGTCTTTGTAAACTTATTTTTATTCTTAGTTACATTAACAATCCATGCTTTAACTTTATTTTGCTCATTATTTATACAGCGTGGGTCACATGACTGGAAAACTACCACAGTAGTTTAGGAGAGCAGTTTTAATGTTGGATTTTATTCTTTGAAACGAGGTCCTTCAAGCTCCTGTTGGCGACGATAAGTTAAAAAAGTCACAATAAAAAATGTAACGTTAGCGGTTAGCTCGGCGGTTAGGTCAAAAATAGCCTCCGTTTTACCAACTGCTATTCAAATCTGAATAATTCTTAAATTTTAACACAAAATATAAGAAAAAGTTTCATTAAAAATCTTAAGAAAACATCCAGTAAATAAAAAAGTGCATCTTGAATTGTTTTTAACTTTTTGTTTGTTTTACAGTTTAAAGCATTTCAAAACTAATAAACATTTATTTGTATTTTCTGTTTAGAAAAAAGGTTTTAGATTCCTACTAAGGACATTATACACACAGTTTAATAATAATAATAATTTTTAAAAAAACTAAAGCACTAAGACATGCTTGATGGTCTGCGTTAATTGGAATGTCGGGAAGGATCGGAAAGTTTGTTGCCATAAAAGCCCAAATAAATAATTGGTAGGTGAATCTCCGGGAGAACGCGTTCTCTGTCTGCCTGATCGTAAATCTTAAAATAATGACATGCTTACGCACAAATGACTAAACAAGGGGCCATTAAGGCACGCATGACTTCTCCTGATGTCTGTGCAGCAGATGTTAATAATTTTTTTCCTAATGGAGGAGGAGAAACGGCGGAGATATCAAAGAAAATGTCAAATAAGGGTCAGCAACGTAAACACGGCGAGGAGGATCGTTTTAAAGATTCAGAGCAGAGCACGGCGGTTGTCACGTTTTGGGACCGGATGCTAACTTTGTAGATGTTATCACTGCTTACTTGTTTAATCTTGTTTTCAGATGGGAGATATTCAAGCTCAGATTGGTTCTGCCTGCAGCGACACCAGATTATCGTCCTAATAGATTAATTCTGGGATGTTACGGAGCCCGTTGACGCCCGTTTTGATAACCGAGGCTTGTGTTTGTCTTATCGGCTGAAGAGTTGTTTAACAGCCTCGTCTTCGTCTTCAGAACTCCTCCATTGTTCTAATAAAACTGTTTTTCTGTAGTTTTTGTCTTCTGGTTGCTGCCATTAACGGAGCGTCTCTTAAAGCGAGGGATAATTGATGAGAAACAACTTTTTTAAATTTAGTGGGAAAGTTTTGGCATTGTTTTTTTATTCTGGGAGGATCATTATTGCCGTATTAATCAGCGCGATATTGTCGCCTCGGATGTTATGCCTTGTTTATATTGCCTTTCATTCTGACATTTTATGATTGCTGTAGTAATTAGAGTAGGTAGATTATTGGAGCATGTTATGAGACTTGCTGCTTTATCGCCTGATGTAAACGTAGAATATTTATACTGTGTCTGTGAACAACTCGGCTTTTTATTGACGAAGAAAATAAAAAACTTTGAGCAACATTTTCTGCAGAGGGGAAAAAAAAAAAAAAAACCTCTAGAAAGGGACATTTAAAGTCAAACACCGGGAAAAGAGGTCCAATTTTTACAACAGCTTTATTTAACCCTTTTATGGTTTATTTATTAATTAGTTTTGGCAACAGTTTCCTGCAAGATCAATAAAGTTCTATCTTATCTTATAACAAAGTCAATAAAAATATATATTTTCAGATAAAACCAAAAAAGTAAAGAACTTTTTTAATGTTCTCGTGTTCCTGAGGGTACAAATCAGCCACATTAGAACACATTATAAATATTAAGTTTAATCCCTTATTCATTATTTCATAAAATACTGTGTCCTTCTCTGTTATGTTTTTCTTTTTACCTCTATTGCTATAATTTAAATTTCCACATTAACCCACAAGGTGGTGCTCTGCTTTGATTTGTAGGAGCCTCTGTAAAAATCCATGGAGTAGATCAACTCATCTCAGAGGAGTTACAGTAGTCCCTCGCTACTTTGTGGTTTGGTTATCGTGGACTTGCTTTATTGCGTTTTTTTAAAATAAGAGTGGACATGAAACACAATTGGCCGATTGATGGATGAGCCGCACGATGAGCAGAATTTTTTTTTAATTTAAAATAAATTATTTTAAATTATTTAGCACCTGCAGCCCATACTGCAGGAGAAACTGCTTGCTGCAGCTGATCAGCTGATCTCCGTGCAGAGCGGAGAAGTGGGCGTGGCCAAGAGTGCTTGCAGATGGCTGAGAGCAGCGGAGGCAGGGAGCTGAAATCATGACATCCTGTGTCTTTTAAGAGCTTTTAGAAACATTGTTTAGAATAAAGTTGTGTAAGCTCAATCATCCAGGTGATAATATCTGGACCAGTTTCTTTAAGTGAAGAAACATTTTCCAAAGATTAATCAATTATCTTTTCTATTCTTCCTTTTCAGGTCGCGGGCATCGCTGGTATCCAGCAATCACTGTGTGAGAAGCGGGGGACACATTGGACAGGTCTCCAGTCCATCACAAGGACACATAGAGACAAACAACCATTCAGTCTCTCACCTAGGGACAACTTAAGAGTTACAATCAGTCTAACATTCATGTTTTTGGTCTGTGGGAGGAAACTGGAGTACCTGGAGAAAACCCACACAGCACAGAGAGAACATGCACACTCCACGCTGAAAGGACCCTGGGCAGGATTCGATCCGGCGACCTGCTTGCTGAGACGTGGCAGCTCTCCACTGTGCCACCCTTAGTTTGTAGCCAGCTCTCTCTTGTAAATGAGTCCTCGAGGCTCAATGAGATTAACCTGCCTAAATAAAGGTTGAAAAAAAAAATCATTTTGGATTTTTTTTTTTTTTTTACTTCAGTAAAATAAATATTTTGTTGATATTTAAAAACATTTAAATGAGGAGTTATTTTAAACAAAAGATTTAAAGAGTAAAATTAAATTAAAAAAACTTAAATATGTCATTTTTATTTCAAGCTGAGGAAACTAAAAGACTGGCTACTTTTTCTTTTTGGCAGAAAAACATTTATAAATAGTATTTTAAGAGGTTAAACGAGTGCGTCGGTCCCCCCCTCCCCCCACCCACCCAGCAACATGAATGGTCATAAAGTTAACGGTCGATAAAAAGTTAAATAAATTCTTAAATTCAAACCAAACTTGACAAAGTGTTTGTTTCCCTTCAGATAACAAGAGGAGTCTGAGCAACATATGTGCTGCGGTCGGTTCTTCACGTGTAGTTTTTATTTTCAAACTGAGGAAAAAAGCAAATAAAGCAGATAAATCTGTGATTGTAAAACGATTAATGATTGTGGTTCATTAGCTTTGAATTACTGATGAAAAAGACATTAAGCTAACTCGAGTTTCTCTAAACGCCTCGTCAATGGGAACACTCCACCAGCCAGAGAAGGATGCTTTTAACCCAAAACAAAAAAAACAACAAAAAAAACAACACAGGTAAAACTTGATTTTGCTCTAATTACTAATTGATTCCAGTCACCTCGACGTGTTTGTTCGTCTTTTGTATCCAGATGTTTTAGAAAACTGTCGTCGAGTGTTCGCTCAAGGAGAAACGGGGGGGGGTTCAGTAACCTTCCTGTTTGTTCAGACAAATACTGAATTTTCTAATAAAACTAGAACAATTTAAATGTTTCATGCTAACAACAATCAATAAATTGAAATGTTTCACTGCGCGTGGCTCCGGCTGACTGACTCTTTTATTTGTTCTTCATTTAGACAGAATTTAAAAGGTTATTAAGTGTAAAATAAGAAAACAGGAGCAACACTTTGGAATAAATACACAAACCTTTAGAAACTCGTTTGCCATTAAAGACAAACAGGTGTTTGTTTGCTTGGACTGTTAGCAAAATATCTAATGAACAAATGGGCAGATCTAGATTCTAGAGGCTGCAAATCTATGGCTTAAGTTTTGAGTTAATAATGTTCAAGATGGCCGCCACAGCTAACTGAACTGCCAGTAACCAAGCCAGCTTTACTAATACTACGTCTGTATTATATTTATGATATACCAGCGTTGATCGTTTCCCGTCCTTCTTTTAAATATAGTTTTTAAATTTGGTCATTATGTGTTTTTATGCTTTTATTATTGTAGTTTTATGTTCAGCTTTGTTGTTGCCTCGTCTCAGTTGACCGACCTGGTACAATAAGTCATTATTATTAATATCATTATTATTATTAAATCGTGTTTAAATTTGGTGTGGCAGTAGCTGAGAGTCATCCTCAACACACACTGTGAGTGCTAACAGATACTATGATGTACGGCAATAAAAATACACATAATCTTTAAAGTTTCTCAGATAAGATGATTTAAGCTTAAACATGGCTAAGAGTTTATTAATTTAATTTAGTTTTAAATGTAATTTAAATTTGTTTTGCATAAAAAAAGAAGCCAATAAAATAACTTTCATGTCATTTGTCAGAATAAATGTGTTTTGGATTAAAATGGTTTATTTTCTTGCAGGGAGGAGTACAGTTATGAAGAAAAGCAAGTTTCTATAGTAAGTTTCCCGCATGACTGAAAATAATGAGTTTAAGTTGTGAGGGAGAAAAATCCTCTTTTTAAATTAGTTTAAAAAAAAAAAGAGTTCAAGGACTGTGTGGTTGGATGCTTGTCATAATTAACTAAAAAGGAGAAAAAGTTCCTTTAACAAAAGAAAGACGTTCCTGAAGATTCAGATTTTTAGAATAAAAGCAGTGTTTGTGTTAATTTGTGTGTTTGTGTCCAACGACCGTCTGCCAACAGAGCGGCTCCTCGGCGCCAGAGACAAACAGGAACATGCGCTGCGTCGGCACAACTGGCTGCTGCAGCAACAGCTCCTCTGGAATAAACGAAAATAAAAAGCAATTTAAAAAAACTATAAAAACAATAAAATAAGAAAAACTTAAGGGAGCTGAAGCTTCGATTTGAGACGTTTTAAAACGGCGGCGGCGGTGGAAGGTGCGGCGAGCGGGGCTAGCCTTAAAATGCTCCAGGAAGTTGTTCCCTGGAAGCTATCAGCTGCGTATTAGACACTGATCTGTTTAATTACCGTCTGAGTCAGACGCCATCTGTAGGAGCACCCCATCGCCTCCCTGCACCATCCCAACGACTTAAAGAATCACGTATTGTACTCCAAGGACGCGCCTAATTGAGTTCTGAGCACAAAGTGCACTGCGGCGTTCTTCCACTGCAGCCCGGCCGAGCAGCCGCTTCTCTCCCGTCTTTGTTGTGATATAAATTAATTGAAAACTGCTCGTGTTTGTCGGTTAAACACACACAAAACAAACAAATACAGGTTTGCAGCTAAGAAGTTCAGCAACAAAGGTAAAAAACATGCAACGGCGTTTGAGGCGAGCGGATTTGACGAGGCGAGAGGGGCTAAATGTGTCGAGCTGGTTTGTGACGGACTTGGCGAGAAGCAGTGACTCGAAAAGACTTGCAGCAGAATCCTGCCAGTTCACAGCGACACGCTGCAGAACCTGATGCTCCTCAGTCACCCATTAATCCCGGCACATGTCGGATCCCGGCCAGGTAATTACCATTTAAAAATATTTCATCCCATTCTTCACCCAGAAAAATAAGACAAATGGAAACAAAGGGAACACGGTTGTGACAAAGAGGTGCTCTGGAAGCGTTCTCCTGTTCTCTGGTGGAAACGCTGGCTTTGTTCGCTCGCAGCGCGAGGTGTCTGCAACCAAATCTGCAGTCGCTTCATATTTAAATGCAGCTGTCACGCTCCACTTTTTACACCCAGTTTGGAAACTTCTGCCTGGTTTTTCTGTTTGTTTGTTTTCCAGGGAGGAACAAAAAACAACAACATGTTTGTTGGTTCATCACCAGGTGGATTTTGAGTAAATCATCTTAACAAGGACGTACAGTACGCATAAATATTAATAAATTACAAGTTTTTCATTGTATTTTTGAGTCATCATGTTTTTAAAAAGCACAATGGCTCAGTTGGAAAAGCTGTTGCCTCTCAGCGAGAAGGTTGCTGGATCGAATCCCGATCAGGGCCTTTCTGGGTGGAGTTTGCATGTTCTCTCTGTGCATGTGTGGGTTTTCTCCAGGTACACCAGTTTCCTCCAACAGACCAAAAACATGCACGTTAGACTGATGGTGACTCTAAATTGTCCCTAGGTGAGAGCGTGAATGGTTGTTTGTCTCGTTTGTCTCTGTGTGTCCCTGTGATGGACTGGAGACCTGTCCATGTGTCCCTGTGATGGACTGGAGACCTGTCCATGTGTCCACCGCCTCTCGCACACTGACTGCTGGATACGAGCACCCATGACCCTCCATGACTCAAAATGGAAGAAGCAGGTAAAGTTGATGGATGCACGTTTTTGCATGTGCTTGTTTGAACCCTTAAAAACTCAAAGTAACCACTGGATGTTCGCCGACATCTGATTGCCCTTCGGAGTCAGTCCCATTCAAGATGGCTGCCACAGCTAATCTACCTGTCACCACAATATTACTGTAAATTACTCTGAATTACAGATTGTGAGGTAAAGTTTTTGTGGTAGGAGCTGAGAGACAAGCAGCTTCCTCAGAGGTGAGGATCTCAGAGTCGAGCCGCTGCACCACCTGATCAAAATCAGCCGAGGTGGTTCGGGCGTCCGAGCAGGGCGCCTCCCTTTGCAGGTTTTCCAGACCTGTTGCACTGGATGAAGACTCCGGAGCAGACCCAGATGACACCGGAGGGATTATAAATCCTGTCTGGTCTGGGAACACCTTGGGGTCCATCAGGAGGAGCTGGAGGGAGGTCTGGATTTCCCTCCTGGACATGTTGTTTCCATCCTGACCCCAGAGCGATGAAAATAAGTGGATGGAGACGAAGACAATTAGTCAGTCGTCCACCGTTCATGGCAGCGGGTCATAGAGAGACGGGACATAAGACGTTTGGCAGAGCTCTAAATTAAAAACTGTTTAACTCATAAACGACACACTGTACATCTGGACAGCTCAAGGACGTTCCTGATTACATGGCCATGGAGTCAAAGGTCCAGGTCAAAGGTGACCCCTTTGTTGAAACTTCTCCGTGCTCCAGCTTGACTTAGAGCAGAAAAGTCAAACCCTTTGTTCCTCTAGATTGTCCCCATCTGTCCACAAACGTCTAGGACAGAAAAAGTCCTCAGATTATGGATCCCACCAAAGAACTCGAGTGGTTCTGGTGAAGTCTACGACTCTGATCATAAAAAGTTTGAATCCACTTCTTCGCTCTGAGCCAGCAAAGCGCCGGCTGTTTGTTTTTGGGAGCTGAGCAAACAGTGCTTTTGATGGACAAAAAGGAAAAAGTTGGTGCTAAGTGAAGCATCAGTGGACCTGATGAGGTGGGAAAAGCTTCAACCTAAAAGTGACGCCGAGGTCTTTCAGCTGAGATAGCAACACAAACCCAGGCTGCAAACGTAAACCTGATGATCGCTCTGTTTGCACCGATGACTTCAGCCTCTAAAAATACACATGTACTGTTTCTTACACGTTTATTCTGTCAGAGGTTTCCGTTTGCAGACATTGTTTTCAGTCAGATTGGAACTGATCATTTTTTATACATTTTCTTTATTAGATGTAATACATAACACGTTTAACATATTTTCCTCCACTTGCTTCAGACTTCGCACCTGTCCACCACTTATCGCCTTCCTCAGCATCACATTTCAACTTCATAAAGTTCAGAGACAGTTTTCAAGTGTAACCAGCAATTAGTGAAGCTGATGCCTTAATAGGGTGCGAGGCGACATTGTTCTGCTGCGCTGAACGGTAAAATGCTTGTGTTGTGACATTAAGAGCCTAAGAATAGAAGGAAGACGTGTGGGTTGGGGGAATGAAAAGTCAATATGCTGGCACTGGCAGGAGGTAACATTAATATGAGGCCAGGTGGGTGTAGTGAGGGATGTACATAAATTTAATGCATCCTCCCTTATGTCAGTGCATGAATCTGCAAACACAACTACTTGTGTCTCACTTTGATGAGTTTAAGAAGCTCCAGAAAGTCCTTCAGGGTCAAATCTTTGTGATAAGAGGAATCAAAACTGCAGCTGAAACAAAGTTTGATGATCAAATTCAGATTTGTGAGAAGAATTCAGAGCAATCAGAAAATCTGGGATTGAGTTATAAATTAGTCTAAATGTGCCAGAAGGGACTTTAATACACTGGAGAAAGAACAAGAGAAACTTGTTGTTGTTAAGATGAGGCCTGTTGTGTTTTTGGTTTGATGGCTATGGTAGATCAGTGGTCAGTTTCACAGTAATTTTGATGCTGCAGGTTCGAGTCCGGGTTACATCTGTTGAGATTCCAGTATTTTACCACAATCCACCTCCTTCAGATCCTGTGAGTGGGTGGTACTGGTTGGGGCACAGCTGTCCCCTGTGACAGCTAATTACCGTCACCTACTACTAAAGGCTAAGCTGGACCAGGATTCTTTATTGGATCGTTGATTGACGCATGGTGGTTCAACAGACAGGGAAAGTATTCCTCAAGCTATTATTGTAGTTGTTTTGGGTCTTACCCTGTCTCCTTGCAGCACCCTCGTTAGTACTCCTCCTGTCCTGAACCTGGTTCTCCTGAGTTCATCTTTGGTGCACTTCATCCTCCTAACCCTGCCAGATCCACAGAAATGTATCACCAACCCAGCCTTCAGCCAACCTGCCTGACCCGCTGATTTTTTTACTCAGTTAGCTCATGTGAGGTAGGGAACCTCACATGAGCTAACTGAGTAAAAAAATCATCTGTGGCACTTTGGACGTGGAATCCTCCTCAGCTTCCCTCCATAACCTGTAAAGAAGATCATCATTGGTAGGAAGCCTCAATCATTTTAAGGATTATCTGTTGTTTGTGAAACCAATATTTACCTTCTGTTGTCGTCTACATATATTTAAGTTTCTGGTCATGTTCTGTTACCTGTTAAATAAACTTCTTACCTTTAGATCTGGTCTCTGTGGAATACTTTGGTTTTCAGAACTCCAAACCCATCTGTTACTGTGCAGCTAAAGGTCTTGAGCTCTTATATTTTCATTAGCCCTCATGTTGAAATCCTTCTGGAGGCGCTCCTGCAAATGGCTGTAAACAATTTAATTTGACTTGGGCTGGATTTATATTCATCAAGAAGAGAAGAAATCAGCTCTCTGATGCAGATGAGATTTTCTTTTCCATAAAGACATCTTATACTTCAAGAGAAACCCTACAGCTGACCTCGTGGAAGCCACTTCCGCTGCAGGGCGCCATCGTGTGTCACAGACAGAAACAGCGCCGCATGGCGTGGAAAACAGTTTGATTCATATTGTTAAATTATTATGACAACCACAGAGATTAAGTTTTTCAGTTGCTGAGGGAGAACAACTGTCTTACTGTGAACACTGGATCCTAGAAGCTAATGTTAGCTCCCAGCAGCCAATACTGCCAGGGTGACCACGGCCACACTGGTTCCTGAGCAGCAGACGGAACAGCGTGTCTGGTCTATGCGTTGATTTAACCACACTCACTTTACATTTCAGGCCAATCGCACAGAAGTTGATGCATTCCCCTAAAATAAATAAGTTCTGCCTAGACCTCAAGTCAAGAACAGGCTCTTGGAGATCCTAGGAGAACAAAATGACACATTTTTGGTGTTGCAACTGAGGCAGAGAGCAGATTTATTCACTTCTCAATACAAATTTGGCATTAGGAGCTGATGTGTACAGTGGCATGGGGTATAACCCTATGTGACCATATCTTATTATACATCTATAAAATTTTTCATTCAACCTTTATTTAGGCAGGTTAATCTCATTGAGCATCGAGAACTCATTTACAAGAGAGACCTGGCTACAAACTAAGGAATATATATAATAAAATATTTATATTTATTTAATATTATTATTATATTATATAATAATAATAATAATAATAATAATAATATATTATTATATAATATTATTATTATATTTAATATTTATATAATATATATAAATTAGGGCTGGACAATATGGCCAAAAATTTTATCACAATATATTTCTTAATTTCGGTCGATAACGATATAATTCGATATCGATATAAACAAGGTAAAAGCCTAAAAAAAATCTATAAACTATACAAATAAATTAATGTTCACCTTTTATTTGTATTTAGCCTCCAAAAAAAAAAAAGGAAATTACCATCAAATAAACATAAAATTCTCAACCCAATAATTTTCAGTCGGCTCATCTGGACAGTTTCTTTT
>JARVGV010001153.1:2902339-2913757 GCA_031762435.1 Hypsolebias longignatus | reverse complement strand
ATCTATCTATCTATCTATCTATCTATCTATCTATCTATCTATCTATCTATCCATCTATCCATCCATCCATCCATCCAAATTTTGTGGTAAGTTCAAATGTTACTCCCCCCACATACAGCCTATATTGAAACATTAGGTTCTCTTCTTGTTGAAGGGGGAGAAATGAAACTAACAAGTGTAGATGTGCTGCCAACTGTGCACTTGCGTTGGCACGCTCCGATCAGTTTGCGATGCCTAGGGGGAGTTCAGGGACCTCACTGAAAGGCCTCCGTGGCCTAGTTGTGATCTGGTCCCCACTGGGGAGCTGACACCACAAGCCTGACACATATATTTGTGTTATCAGTTCTTGTTTCTGCGTCATTTAAGACGAACCCGGTTTTAGCTCACACCATCTAACTGATAACCGCAACCATCATGGTGGTAGTATAGAAGATTCAAAACATTCATTAAAAAGAGTCCGGGAAGGGTATTTGTTCTGAAATTGAATTAATCTTCTGAAGTCATGTCAGTGCCTCTCAGTGAGCTGGTTGCCCCAGTCCAAATCCTGGTCCGGGGACCTTTCTGGTGGAGTTTGCATGTTCTCTCCATGCCTGCATGGGTTTTCTCCAGGTTCTCTGGTTTCCTCCCACAGACCAAAAACATGCATGTTAGGCTGACTGGTAACTGGTGTGAGAGTGAATGGTTGTTTGTCTCGTTTGTCTCTATGTGTCCCTGTGATGGACTGGAGACCTGTCCATGTGTCCCCCGCCTCTTGCACAGTGATGGCTGGCCATTGGTACCAATGACCCCTGCGACCCAAAAAAAAAAAAGCAGGTAAAGACAATGGATGAATAGAAGTCAGGTCTGATCTGAGAAAGATGTGGTGTCGTGTTAAGGTTTTAGATAGTCTGACGGTCTAGATTTCTTTAAGAAATATAAAGATTCTTACTCTTTTAGACACACACATACAACAATATGACACATAAACATTGTCAATGGAAAACATTTTGACTCCAAGCAGGTTTTTCTGGGGCAATGTGGCCTGGACTCACCAGAACATTGATAAATATGACATTCCAAATTAGGGGTAGGAGATATAGTAGATCGTATGACCTTTTAAAGGAAATTATGAATGTTATCATAATTTTACATTTATTGTTAACAATAGATTTTTCTATTTTTATTTTACTAGTTACAATTTACCAACAGTATTTTCCCATGTAAAACAGCCCTAAAGGTAATAAAAATGGGGGGCACGTGAGAGAAGCGGAGCGCTACGCCTGTAGCTTTTTAGCTAGCATGTCTGTATTGCATGCCACTAGCTTAGTGCTATGTCAGTGCCAGCGGTTCTCAACAGGAGGGAGAACAGGACGGTCTGTTCTGTTGACAGGGCGAGGCACCCTCTTTGG
The DNA here is from genome assembly GCA_031762435.1 of Hypsolebias longignatus. Classification (NCBI taxonomy): domain Eukaryota; kingdom Metazoa; phylum Chordata; class Actinopteri; order Cyprinodontiformes; family Rivulidae; genus Hypsolebias; species Hypsolebias longignatus. Next base: position 2,912,369 of record JARVGV010001153.1, on the reverse strand, counting down.
ATAATAGTAGGGGAAACACTGGTTTTAATCACTAGCACCAAGGTCAAGGTCACAAATCCACAAATCAAGGTCATAGATATAACAAGATATTTTCTTGTGCAAGGAATAACTACTGCTCTGCTCAAGATAATTTAAAGAAACCTGATAGGAATTTGTACTCTTGATACATGGCACGTTGCATAATATTTTAGTCACCCCAGCTTCAAGGTGAAGGTCATAAATCAAGGTCAAATGTTATATATTATAGGTCTTGTCCAAATTATTGCCATGTGATAGTTGGTTGATGGGTGTATAATATGCCATATGTTGTACTCTTGTTATGAGTTTGTGCAATTTGTTAACCTGGACTTAATATGATGGAGACTTAACAAGTATGTCACTGATTTGAGACTTGAGGCAGCCTCCGTCTCAGACTGTTAGACCCAAATCATTGAAAAAATTCAAGGTAAACACCACAGCTCTGCTGAAGTGCACTCTAGCTACATAAAAGCTATAAAGCTAAACAGCCTGTTCCCTTCATTAGTCTTTTGAGGAAAACTCAGTTTATGTTTAGCTTTCAATAAATATGAACAGAAACGGAACCGTAGAATTGAAAACTCAGTAAGAAATGGTAAGTTTAACACAAAACTCGAGGCTAATTTAAAATTGATAAAATAAAATGTCAACTTCTGTAATAATTTAACACAGTTCTGTGTAGTATTGCTGTATTATTCATCAGCCATTTTAAAATTACTTGTTCGCTTTTTAAGATAAAACGCTTATTAGCACTATGAAAAGGAAACTGCTTACCTCTATCATGATTCAAAACAAAGACATTGTGTAATCCCAACTCAATATTAGAACTCATTTTTCATTTTTTTTTTCATTTATCCTTTATTTATCCAGGTTAGTCTCATTGAGCCATGAGAACTCATTTTCAAGAGAGACCTGTTAGGGAGCAGATGGTGGGGGTTAAGGGCCTTGCTCAGGGGCCCAGAGTGGGTGAATGAGGGTGGAGGCAGGTGTGGGTGTCTCACCTTTTTTCACTCACATTTTTTGATGTAGTCAATACCGGGGCTTGAACCGGCAATCTTCCGATCACAGGCCCACTGTCTCTAACCACTGCGCCACCACTAACCCACTGAACTGATGTGACTTATATGGCGGTGCGACGTGTACGGCGGAAAATATGGTATCTGTTTAAACCATTTTTGCAGTACATTATTAATTAGGGGTCTGGGTCTGTAATGGACCCGTCTAATGCCTGAAATCGGTGTGAAAACGCACCTTTCTGCATTAGGCAGCGCCAACGAGGCCTTTGAGGGTCTCTCCAAATAGCCTGAATTTCAAAGTGAGCAAAAAAAATAAGCACAATGGGAAATAAAAGACTGCAGCTAAATGAAAAGAATCACTCTGGAGACTTAAGCTTTACACACACACACACACATACACCTTATTAATCTTTAATATCTCGTCTTTTTCCCTCTCCCTGTTCTCCCCCTCCAGTTTATCTCTTCTGAAGCAATTATACCCAAGAGAAGTGAGCACAGAGGACATGCTCCCACCACCTAAAGCAATAATATATCATTACGTGCTAAACATATAGCAGCTCTGCAAACAGCCTTTATTACCACTCCAGGGTGAGCGCTATTTATAAGCACCGACAGACATCGCTCCTCGACACGAGCTGCGTTTGTTTGTTTGCTGATTATTTCACATTTTCCCACTTTTCTCTGAAAGATGCCACTGTGTCCAGCTCCAAAGCTTAATCTCAGTACCTCGGTGTCAGCATTAGGGGGTGCTGGAATCCTTCAGAGATGACAAACGAGTTGTTAAAAATAAATAAATAAATAAATAAATACAGGTCGTTGTTTTAAACACAGCTTCCCACAATTTGATATAAATTCAACTTTAAAAAATGGTTAAAAGTGGATTAAACTGAAATGGAAATAAAACAACCTGTGCCTTAGACACATTGATTCTTTAAGCTTTATTAAAAATATTAAAGCTTTACTTGAGTAAAAGTGAAAAATGAGAAATAAACTTGCCTTGGAAAGAAAGAAAAACAACTTATACTCATTCTGCTCATGAATTATTTACAAGAACACATTTTGCCTTGTTTATTTATACATACATATGTATAAAATATCATTTATTCTAAGAGGGTCTATAAATCATAAGTATTCCCAGAGAATAACAGATAAGTGAGGTTATTGTGCGACGAGGCCAGCTGGTGGTAATAATTTAATGACGTTTACAGGCGCTATAAAGACAGCAAACAGATGTGGCATTAAGGATTATAAAGTTGGTAAAACTTTTAACAAGTGCAACGAATTTTCAAGGTACAACAGAACAACCCCCAGAATAAAAGGAATTTACACATCCTTCAATCCCGCAGCTATCAATCACACACGTGTTATTCCCCCGGGAGCGTCTTTACATGCATATTTATCAGCTCAACATGCTAATTCCCGATGCTATACGCCCGCCAGGCACGTCTCCAGGCGTGTTTATGACTCGTAATTGTTGATATCCTTTGATATATTCCTCTGAACTAAGACATCATTTGGTTTTTGTGGTCGAAAGTCAATGAGGCACAATGACCCGGGCTTTCAATTCAAATTTACAGTTCAATATCTATTATCTGCTCCCGGCGCCTGGAGAGGAGCCTCCTTTAAACGGGGGGTGGGCAGGAAAGCACTTATCAGCAGCGACGCTCATCTCAAGGTTAGTTAATTGATTTAAAAAAAGGTAAATATATAAATAAATAAAGGAGGGTCATGTTGTTATTAAGAGAAAGTTGACTTTTCTGCAGGATTCAGATTGGAACAACTCCAGGACAAAGAAATAAAAATAAAAAAAAACGTTTGTTTGGAGACGGAGAAGTTTATCATCTTTTGCCAAACAATTAAGAGCGAGAAAAGTTTGAGTCGCACGCAACGTGCGCCATATTGTGGTGGGTTCATCAGCATGGATTTACATCGCTGAAGAGCGAGCGCGGCGGCTGAAGAGACTCGGCATGTATTCAGCGGGACTCGTGGCGCCCGTGCCATCTTCTCTTCCCTTTATGTTCCTTCCAGGGCTTCTCTCTGGTCCCGCAGACACCTGCCGTCACACCTCAACCGCCGGTGGGGAAATGCAATTTGAGCGTTGCGGCGCCACAAAGAAAAGACAAACAAACAATGCTGGAGGAGGAAAAAACGAACGAGCACGAGCAGAGCCTGCTGCTGGACAAACACGTTGCGCTCGCAGGTGTGGAAGCTCAAGGACAAACCTGATTGGACGCGTTCTCGTTGTTCACGAGTTTGTTTGCTCGACTGTCGTTCGACAGATCGTCTCCTTGAGGACTCCAACCCTCAAAGACAGAAAGAAAGAAAGGAGGGACGGCTGCTCTTCAAGACGAGAACCATCTTCACGAGGAAGTCACAGGCCTGAGTTGGCGTGTGGCTCTGCAGAGCACCAAGAAGACAGAAGTTAATTTGTTTGGGTTTCTTCTCCATGACTGGAAGTTCAAACTCACGCCCACGCCTCAGGTCTGTGACTGCCTCCCTCTCTCCCAGGAAGACGGGAGGAAACGAGCCAAACGCAGCGGCTCGGTCAGAGAGGCTCCCTGCAACCTGGACATTGTCAGCAGCTCATAAAAGACAAATAAGTAGGTGTCAGAGCAGAAATGACTTCCTGTGATGAACTACGGAGCCATCATCGGCGATGACACGGCGTCATTCACAACAACAACACAGGTGCAGGAAAAATGGAGCGAGCTGGCAGCAAAATGAATTATTAATGACACATTTAAGTATTATAACAGAAAATCAATGAGCATACCTGGTGTAATTAACATGCACAATGTTTTCCATAATCCAGCACAGTATAATTACGCCTCTCTATTCCAGAACACGTTAGCATTAGCTCTTTCTAAAGCACACAACACCTGTTTATTTGGTTTGCTTGTTCTCTGCCTTGCCTCTTTTTTCCCTGTAATGATAAAGAGGCGGCAGAACGTTATTTAGCTCCGCGCCGCTGTTGGATGTGGACCTGCAGTCATTTGCAGCTGGCCGCGGACCCTTAAGCTCACAAACAAAAGGGATAAAACGTGCCAGCTTTGACAAAATGGCTGGTTTTTATGATTCTTTTTAAAGTTTCTCTAAATCTGTCCATAAAATTAAAGTTTAGACATATTCCACAGAGGAATGTGCTCTTTTTATTTTTTAAATTGAAGGATAGTCCCCGTCAAAGGCGTGTGTTTCTTGTGTTTGTGTGCTGCAGCTGGTTCACAGTGAAGGGTTGGGGTGTGGGCTTATCTCCGTCTACTGTAACATGTCCACTAATCACTGATTACCACCGTCTGTTTGTGCTGTGACCAGTGGCGGTGTACAAGATTTCCCATCGTTCCTGAAGGATGCCGGGGAACAGCTTGAGCAGAATTCAGCACGGGACTGGGATTTTTTGGCAAGTCAAACTTTATCAGCACAAACATGCGCAAAATGAAAACAAACACAACCCAGACTGCTAATTACCATCCGCTTGGACCTCTGTCCTCGGCTTTTCTCAGAGAGGGAGAAAGAGAGAGGGAGACGGAGAAAATGGCCGACAGAAACCAGAGGCGGCACCTCGCTCCGTCCGAACGACAGCCCTCGTCACCGGGATAATACAGGTCGACGCGCCGTAGCCCCGGTGATTTTTCAAACCTTTTTCCCGCGCGCTGTTATATATTACGCCGACGACAACAGGCTGGTATCTGCCGGGCCATGTGGCCTGAATCCACGCCAAATCGTGTGCCACTAATTTTACTAATTGTCTGAGCGTGGCCAACACTTCTCATTGGTGTGGAGCCTGCAGTGTCACAGGAAGCTAATGAGAGCTAAATAATGTATGTGAACCTCTTTTAATTGCTCCATTCCTCATTTTGCTTACCAATTCTCATATCACAGCCAGTCGCGGCTGTTTTTAATACTAATAACTGTCTGTGTCAAAGAACAGATCCTGAAAATAATGAAGGCTGCTGATGCATTGTGGGAAAATGAATTTATTTGGATATTATTCCTGGAATACTCCTGTGTTTGTGTGTAACGTTCAGATAGGGGTCCGAGCGGCCCGCTCTGGGTAAACAGTTTGGATGTGTTCGCGCAGCCTCATCAGGTGATGCGGACTCTGCCAGCAGGCGCCACCTGGGCCTGTGTGTGTGTCGGTTTATGGACGTGTGTGTGTTGATGGGAGTGTGCGCCTCTGGTGTGAGGAGGTGAAATGATCTCTGTGCACGCTACATTAACAACTAAAGGCTTACATTGTCATTAGGAATGCATATCTCCCCAGAACTGTAGATGTTTCGGTCGTACTTTAAAGAGAACAGCATGCACACATCTCCGATGATCTGTTTGCATGTGTTGGGGATTACTCTCAGCTACTACCATGCCAGAGTTCAGCCCAATATTTGTGAAATTCACTGAGATATAAGAACTTTTTTTGGGAGGCTAAGCGGTACTTCGATGTCTCCTTTCGCTGAGGGGTTTGAAGAGTTTGTTGTTTTGGAGATGAGTGTTTTTCTGGTAAACCTAAATGTTTGCGGTGCAAGATAGTCAAGTGTGAAGGAGTTACACTGTGGAGAAGAACAGAGGTAGTGTTGTTGTTTTTTTTCTTGACCAAAGCAGCGACGGATCCTGGCGAGTGGAGGGAGCAGTTATATCCACCAACAGGCGCAGTGGAGGAGCCAGGGGGTGGCCATTGGTGGCCGTGGCCACCACCAATTAAACTTCAGCCACTCCAATCATTTGAGGAAACTTACTTTTAAGCAATATGGAACTAGAAAAGTTTTCTCAAATGATTGCAGTGGCTGGTTTATATAAAACTATAAATGGTGGCAGCCATCTTGGATTTTGACATGGCAACCCAATTTTTAAAAGGAACCTTTCTTGTGCCTAGATGGAGCCACACATCAAAATGGACGTCAGCACGTTGCTTATTTTCAAGTTATCATGCTCACAACATGGAGGGACGCACGGAGGGAGGGTATTTCCAATCCCCGTCTTCGCTCCTTTACGAGGACAGTGGATTATTAATGGATCCTTTGGGAGTTTCATTAAAATCTGTCAAGAGGTTCAAGAGATATTTTGCTAACAGACAAGTGTTGGAGGTGATGGTAAGCTACTTCTACACAGAACCTTAGCTCAGCGTATGTTAAGCTGACCAAGTTATTTTGGTGTATGCAAAGGTCAGTTGTCTGTGGCGGCCATTTTGAACTGGGTTACACCCTAAAGTTAATTAGATGTACGTCCATTGATTAGCCTCTGAAAGTTTGATTAAAAATCTATAACCACACCGTGTTTTAGCTCGATATCAGTGAGACCGTCTGAGTTATTGACCTTTCTGTGATTGCTAAGATTGCTTTGATGTGGCGGCCATCTTGAATCATGTTGATTTTAAAGGTTCAACTCAATTATTTACTTCTGAAACCGATGCATTCAGGTATATGAGACATTTTACAAATGCTACAGACAAACAGACGGGCACCGGCGCAGGAAAAAAAAACATGATTGGCCAAACATCGAAAGAAAACATCTGAAAGATCAAGATTAGCCTGAAAATTTCTGCAGATTTTGGTTAAAATAAAGAGTTGTAATGCAATAAAATGATTGTGTTGCAGCTCGTATTTGTTTGCTCGTGTTTTGTGTCGTTTCCCGCTCCGTGTGCAGCAGCGGAGGGCCGCCTCTCCTTTCAGACCCAATCAACAGGGAGGCTGCAATTTAACAGACAATTGGATCATCCAAATAGCTGAATATTTAATGGGATTAAACTACACGATTAAAAAAAATAAATCTGTATTTTTTTATCTACTTCCTGTAGTGCAACCTTCATCCAGGTAACAACAGGTGGTCCTGTAAATATGCTCCGACACACATGTTGAATTATTGACCAATAATTTATCATAATTTATGTCAGTAAAACTCAGCGGGACGCCAGGGCTCGTCCTGGAGGCGGAATAGAGACTAAAGCTGTATTTGCTATGAAGATAATAATTAATAATAAATAAAATAGAAACAAAGATTCCTTCAGAGCTACAAAGTAAGGAATTTTTTTATTTGTTTTTTTTACTGAAAATTGTTGGGTTCAAAAAAAAAAATATTTCAGCTTTTGTTTACAGATCTTAAAAAAAAACAAAGCCCACATTTGTCGAGCTAATTTATGAACACTTTGACTGACAGGTGCTCTCAACCAACTAGGTCATTAAAAGTAAAAAGAGAAAAGGACTCAAAGCCAAAATGGCAGACGTGTTTGACGTGGAGAAGGATAGAAAATAAATTACTGAATAAGTTGTTTGTTTAGAAGTAAAACTAAAAAACTTTAATGAAAATAATATGAGTCAAAAACTACAATTTAGTCAGTTTTATTTTGTTTTTGCTCAAATTACTTTATTGTTTAAAATCAACTCAATCCTTTAAGTTATGAAGTAGATCCAGATGCACACGTTTTAAACTGCTGTTATTTAGTTGATCGTTTCCCTCCAAGCAGCCAGACTTCCTAATAATCTTCTGATGTCGCTGATCAATAGTTGTCCAGACTTTCATGTTTTTGTCTTTTTTGTGTAGATGATAAGGATCAGTGCAGTTCAGTCTGTGGCAGCATCTCATTCAGATTAACAAGGTCTGAAATAAAGGTCAACCGACATGAGGGTTTCTAAGATGTGGGGGCACTGAAGATCCTGGGGTGGCACCAAAGTCCAAAGCCAGAACAGAAGTTCATGTTGTCGAACAGAATCACCTTCTTATTTACAGATATACTTTATTTATTTATATTTTACAGTTGATATTTGTGGAGAAAATTGCTATCACTGTTCAACGTATTGAAGTTTGTCTTCTCCTAAAAATATATTTATAAAATTATATAACCTAATGTTTCTGATGTTGAGAACGCTGATTTTAAACAGGTTTCAGATTTGAACTTTTATTTCTCATTACAGTATAAGTAAACACACACATATATTTGTGTGTATGTGTTAATTTATTTTTTCTTCCGCTGCTCCTCCCTCAGGGGTCACCACAGTGAACTAACTCGCACGAAGACTTGGTGATGGTTTTTACGCCAGATGCCCGTCCTAACTCAACCACAGACCACTGAGCTACCACAGCCCTCTGTGTGGAGCAGAGAGCTGCTATCTAGGGCACTGGGGGGGTGGTTACGAGCCTTGCTCAAGAGCCCAGAGTGGGGCAAATGAGGGTGGAGGCAGGTGTGGGTGTTTAATCTTTCCCACTCATATTTTGAAGTTGTCGGTACGGGGAGTTGAACCGGCGACTTTCTGATCGCAGGCCCAACTTCTCTAACCTCTGTGCCACCACGCCCCTAAAACCAATTTAAAATCTACATCCTCAGCCTTAGGAGTGTTATATGTTTATGTGTATTTTAATATATAAAAAAAAGTTTCTAATTTTGAGGACGTTGATTTTGAACCAGTTTTAAATTTTTAATTTTGTAATAGCTAGATGAAAATAGGAGTACCACATACGCCTTAAACGCGTTATACGCCTGTCGACAACAGCAATGGCCCTGACAAGCAAAGACCTAGTATAACCTTTGACCTTGGAGCTGGGGTGATGAAAAGTGTACACCACAGTCTGTTTAGTGATGATGCATGTGTGTGATGTTTGGAGTGGATCCAAAGTCATGGACGGGACAAGAGAATGTTGACAGACGGAGACAACACCACAGTACGTCCACCTTCGACAGGCGTATAAAAATGTCCACCAAGCAACAGACTGGGTCTTAAGATGATAACAATGCCTGACCAAGGGGGGCCTCCAATACGGTAAGGGTGTCCACTGCCCCTCTTGACCCCCCTCTTTGTGGCGCTCCTGTCAATTTTGGACGATTCGTCTTCTGGTTTGAAATCCAGCAAAGACCAGACACAGGAGTGGACAGAGGCAGCTTCCCTCAAAATAAACAAACAAAAACCTTTTGGAGAATAAATGTCAGGTACAACAACCAAAAATGAGTGAAAAGCAGCCAAAGTCCAAAGAAAACCTTCAACGGTTCAAAACCGCATTCGAAAACCACACAATGAGATGTGGCTCAAGACTTTTGCACAGTGCAGTAAACACAAATAAAAGCTGAACTTTTACTCTTTCAGTGAAAATGTCAAATGGTTTATGTTGCATTAGTTTGAGAACTTGTTTTAACAGAAACAAACGGGCAAAAATAACTGATAATAGTTTTTTTTCCATGTGTCTCTGTGATGGACTGAGACCTGTCCAGGATGTCCCCCGCCTCTCAAGACCCAAGAAGACCCAAGACGGAGAAGCAGGTAAAGATGATGGTAGGTTATGAAAAACCAGACGGTGTTCAGATAATTTCCTCTTTAAACACGACGAGCCTCATGTCTGAGTCAGAGAGTTCTTAAAGACCAGCTTCACCAGAACAAAGACAACAAGGCTGCTTTTCAAGCTGTCAAGATGTTTACTCCTCCCCGCAGCAGCTACAACCACCTGCACCTGCATCCTTTCACTCTGACGGCTGTGAGGCCGTAGCTTGATGTGACGTGCAGGTGGTGAAGTGGGCTGACGGAGGGTTAGAGTCTGACGTGCTTTTAACCCGTTTATTGGAGGCCACGTTCCTGCAGCTTTGGGTCATTCCAAGTGTGGAACAAACATCTGTTTGGATTTTAGTCTGTTGTACTCAAATTACCTACAAACAATAAAATAATAATATTAATGTTCACGTTTTAAAACATTCACTTTTTTTTGTTTGTTTTACTGTCAGAGACATGGCAGCTGTATCAGAACGTGAACATTTTATTTTATTACAGTGATGAGGTGAACACAGAACTGCAGGATTTTGAGCGGAGTCGTCTCCGTCTTCCAGAAACATTTTATAATTTATTATATTGAATTTTGCAAAAACTTAGAAAATGGACGAAGACAAAAACATTAACGTCACCTTTAGATGAATAATTAGTCAATTCATACATTTTCTTTACCTGTTTCTCCTTTCTGGGTTACCTATGTCCAGCAATCACAGTGTGTGTGTGTGTGTGTGTGTGGGGGGGGGGGGGGGGGGGGGGGGA
>JARVGV010001153.1:2812379-2823226 GCA_031762435.1 Hypsolebias longignatus | reverse complement strand
TAAACTTTTGATCTGTCATCTATGTTCTATTACAAATAAAATATTGACATTTGCCATCTCCACATCATTGCATTCAGCTTTTATTCACAATTTGTTTAGTGTCCCAAGTTTTTGGAATCCGGTTTGTACTATTTAACAGTTTTTATGCTAATCTTAGCTTTTTCAGCTAATTCCACTTTTTTTTTCTAGTGCATTTCAGCTTTATTGCTTCCTTATAGTAGTATAAGCTTCTTTCCGCTTTTTCAGCTATTTTATGTTGCTAATTTCAGATTTTTTTTTTAAGCTAAGGTCTTATTTGTTATGCTAATTTCTGCTTAATTGACAATTATGTGTTATTTCTGCTTTCTTATGTTAATTTAGGCATGTTCTTCAATTTCAGCTATATTTCAGCATGTTTTAAGCTAGTTTCAGCTGTTTTTCAGCAAGTTCTTCTGCAATAAGCATTCACACTGCATTTTCACAGGAAATGTGATTTCTGCAGTTTGACAACTTTTAGTCCCATGACAGACGTTTTCTACTGAGGAACAATCAGTCACAAAAGTTGGATCCTTACACTTTCATGTGGAACTAGCAAGACATTCTTGACGCCAGATGAAGAGAAATCAGTGCTAATGAACCGCGCCTCCCCGGATATAATTCTGTAATAGCTATAATCAGGCCGTTCAGAGCGCATGAATATACATGGCTGGCGTCAGCTGCAAAATCCTGTTGGTGGTCAATATTCTTGAAGCTTTGCCAGTCAGGAAATATTCCTGCGTCCCAGCTTAATGTTATCAGGTAACACACACACTGGCATTCAATCCCACAGCAAAATAAAAAGCCTCTTTCTGGAAGCCTTCGCAGCAGAACATGCAGCTCTCACCAAAAAAAAAAAAAAAAAAAAAACCTTGAAGTGTTTGCGTTTTAATGTCATTACGGTACGACGAAGCAGCAAACAGACCAAGGAGGAGGAGGAAAGAATTAAAAAAGAAATAAAGAGAGAGAAACCCTACACAAGACCTCAAGGTACATTTACTGAGAGCGGAGACAAAAAGCTAAGGCAAAAACAAACAGGAAGGCTTTATTACGTTTACGCGCTGAATGGTGGAACAACGGCCTCGGCAGTCCTCGCTGACAGCTTCTAAAGCCGCAGATTTGTGCCCATTAGTTACACATTTTAACAAGAAGGTGGTTTCTAAAGTGCATTGATGGGGATTACAGTTCTATCCTTTCCCGTCTTTCTTTCAGCACCAAAAAACCACCAGGCTGAATCCCGAGGTGCCAGAAGGTTTCGGCAGAGAAAGGAGTGGAGGAACTATTGTATTTGTTTTCTAAAATGGCAATCCACCGGGGTATTAGGAGGCTTAATCTGTGATTAATATTTTAATGATTCAAAATAAGCAGCCGTTGCTTTAAGTTTGAACTCCACCGGAAGGTTCATTTTCCATGCAGGCTGCAGATGAATGCAGAACAGCTGAGATTACATGGCGGCACTCGGGTGCGCTGACAACACAAGGGATTTCAATAATCTCAGTTTATTGAGTTTGACATATTTCGTAATCGTAGATTAGTTTTTAAAACATTCCTAATTGTACGCTCTGACACGAGGATTACAGGAGTTTTGTCTGTGAATTTAAATCTGTATTTCAGGCCTTTGAACCATTAAGATTCTTCTTGATTGCATGAGTTTGGACTTTTTATTCTTAAACCAACGGTCTTGGGTTACGTGACACTGTTCCCTGCTTTCACAAGATGTTTGACTCTACAAGGGTTCCATGTAACCTGTAGATTAAAATGTCTCTGTACCTCTTCAACACACCTTTTGAATTAACAGTCACTTAAAACAAAATATTTAGACGTCAACTCCTGGATAAATAACTGCTCCATACATTTATTTGTGTTTTAATTTCTAAAGCAGTTCTCTGATGATTACTGTAATGCCACTTTATTAGGTAATATGTGACTTTACATGTGCTGCTGATTATTCATGCTGCTGATCTCTTGGCTTTAAGCTGCTGTATTCATACTCATCTGCTTGTTCAGGCTGCTGTTTAATATACAGTATTATTTTTACATTATTAGTGTTTAGCGTACATCTTAGATCCTTGTATACTGTTTCTTTTTATACTTTATATTTTTGCTATTTTTGTGTGTAACTGGGACCTTGGGTACACAATTTTGTTCCACCTCATGTACCACATGTGTTGCAAATGACAATAAAGAACCTTGAAGCTTGAGATTGGTTGTGCCGGCAACAACTGTACTAACCTGGCAAAGAACTTTAGACTCATTTTGGATAAAAGATGTTAAATTTAGACAAGAGGATACATTTGGGCATTGTCTTTAGTTGCTTCCTTTAACCTTCCAGCTGCACTTGGGTCAAAACAATCCACCCATTATTTTGACACAAGGGCAGCAGGAGGGTTAAACGACGGGTCTCAAACTCTTTATAATGATGAGCAACAAAGAAAATACAAAGTTCTTCGAGTACGACTTCAATGACTTGAATAAAAGCAAAACAGGAGTACAAGCTGACAAACTTGATTTTATCCAGCGCAAACTGGTTGAGGGTGACACGGTGGTGCAGTTGGTAGAGCTGCCACCTCTCAGCGAGAAGGTCTCCGGATCGAATATCGACCGGGCGGTGGGGTGGGGAGGAGTGTGTGTGTGGGGGGGGTGGGGTTTACAGTGTTCTCTCTGTGCATAAGTGGGTTTTCTCAGAGTACTCCAGATTCCTCCCAAAGACCAAAAACATGCATGTTAGGTTGACTGGTAACTCTAAATTGCCCCTAGATGTGAGTGCGAGAGAGAATGGTTGTTTGTCTCGTTTGTCTCTATGTATCAGACCGGAGACCTGTCCAGGTGTCCCTGTGATGGACCGGAGACCTGTCCAGTTGTCACTGTGATGGACCGGAGACCTATTCAGGTGTCACTGTGATGGACCGGAGACCTGTCCAGGTGTCCCTTTGATGGACTGGAGACCTGTCCAGGTGTCCCTTTGATGGACTGGAGACCTGTCCAGGTGTCCCTTTGATGGACTGGAGACCTGTCCANNNAGCACAGGTTGAACAACTGGGAGATAAAGTTAGAGAGGCCAGACTGAGATGGTTTGGACATGTCCAGAGGAGGGACATGGTAGAATATGTTAGAAGTGCAGCTGCCAGGAAAAAGACAAAGAGGAGATATATGGATGCAGTTAAAGAAGACATGGAGTTAGTTGGAATGAGGACTGAGGATACAGAGGACAGAGTGAGATGGAGGAGGATGACTCACTGTGGAGACCTCTGAAGAAGGAAAAGCTAAAAGAAGAAGAAGAGGAGGAAGAAGAAGAGAAGACATTTCCAGCAATGGAGAATATTTTTAGAAGAAAGATAAAACAGATTTGGAAAAACTGTTTATGTGAACAAGGCCAGAGATGGGACGATTTGATGTTTTCTGTGTAGGTCCAACTTGCCAAACATACTAGTGAGACATTAATACACCTCATTGCCAACAGTTGCTTTATACAAAGCAAGAAAGTGAAGAAAAAATAAACATCTAAATACGTACCAGTCACTGGTAGCCATTAGTGCAAACATAAGATTAATGAAGGAAACAAACAACCAAAACAAGACACTGTGTTGCCACCTTCAGAAAAGTTGCCTTGGCGGTGTGGGAATTTTTTAGATTCTGTAACAAAACTAAGCTGATTATCTGCAGGGAACAATGATCAACAATCAGCTCCAAAGGAAGGAAACACAACAAACTTGTTTGAATCAATCACGCCAAATTAGAAAAATTTAAATCGACTTTAGATTTTTTTTTCCCTGAAAAGTTATTTTTATAAGTCAGGGGGAGTCAGGGATTCATATGCAAGTTAAAACAAATAACTACTTTTATTTAAGTACTCATCTTTGGTTTAGTTTCGAGCTACTGAACCATTTTCATGCATTTACTTAAATTAAACAAGTCATTGTTAATTTAAAGAAGAAAAAAAAACCATTTGGTTCTCCAAGAGTAACAGCTGTAATTCAACCTATAAATGTCATTTCAGTAAAAGCACTCAACGGTCTTATTGAAATTCTAAAATATGCATAAAGAGCCATAAAAAGGAGGTCAGCTTTTTTTTTTTACCTGGAGTTATCATAAAGTGTCATTTGTTCAATCATTAAATATGAATGTGAGAATCTCTTTACTCGTCGTTCAGCTCATCTAATCATCTTCTCACATGTTAAAATCTGAGGAAACCTCTAAACCTTAAAAAAAAAAAAAAAAAAAAAAAAAAAAAACGATGTGATGAAGAAACTAAAAATATAAGTGAGGTTGGAGATCTGCTCCCATGACCTCACTCTCACTGCTGGTTGTTTCACAAAAAAGTTGTTTAGAAAAATAAATTAAAAAAAGTAAAAGATAACATCAGTGCCTCCAACATTTTTCCTCAAAGAGGCTGAAGGCCCACATTGCTGATAACTGGATTTGATTTGCACTCCCAGCATCAGTTAGGGAGATTAAGGCCAAGCACAAAAATCCCCACGATTCCTTTTCATCCGGATGACAAGCACGGCCCGACAGATCCTGAAAGGAATGCTTGTGATGGAAACCTTCATCGCGTCTCCTCACACAGTGGGAAGTGACGGTCCCGAGGAACAATGGCAATATAATAAAAACCCAGATTATTACCGGTGTTTGAAGGATCCGTTTGATCCTGCTTCAGAGATTGAGGGGAAAGGGTTGATCCAAACAGGAATTCCTGAAGTACTTCACAGTTAAAAACAAGGTAGAACAATAGTTTACTTCATAACTGAAAGTAGTTAAAAGTTGTTGGGTACATATAGAAACCAGATCCTGCCAACAAAAGCTCTCAGTCAGAATAATACAAGACTTAACTTATTTTTCTTCCTCTGCATCGCCTGTGGGGAAGAGGGAGGTTCTGTTCTGGACTGATAAGTCATCTATTTAAATGGATCGTCATTCTCACAGGTATGTAAATAAAAAAACAACCCATATTCCTCTCCCTTTTATTTCCTCTCCTTTGACGAGAAGCAATGCTTACACTAGATTAAATATCACCATCAATAGACTTCCCCACGCTCGGGTGTCGTATTCACTACCCCATGCCAAAAGACTAATATTAGTATCTCCAGAAAATAATCTCTCTTTATTTCGCAAGTTCCCTGCTAAGGCATTCACATTTATCAGAGGATTTAAATGCGGATGAAATAGTATATAAGCTGGATCCCCTCAGGAGAGGTTCTCATTCTCTTGTATTCTTTCAGATGAGGAGAGAAAAGGAGCACCTTGGCGGAGAAAAAGGGAGGAGGAGGATGCCGAGGAGGAGGAGGAATTAATTTTTCCCCTCTGGGAGAAACACATGCTGGATCTCGAGAGTTGGAGGGAATCTTCCCATCTTGCTCTGATTGGCATTAAGAGGGTTTGGGAGGGGGGTGTGGGGGGGTAGGAAGGAATGAGGGGGAACGAGATGCCACGGTTGTTACTAATGATTTATTGTCTGAAATGTGAACGGCGTTCTGTGGGTGCTTGTCGTTCAAAACGTCCAGGAGATCTTTGTTTTATCTCTGAGAGCTCCACTTAAGCTCCAATATACTCATTATGTGCAAACCAACAAAAAATAAATAAATTTAAAAAAAAAAACAGAAGAAGAGGAGCTGCGGCGAGTCGAGTCTAACTGGACAAACATTCATCACCTGATGTTAAAGCAGATAAATTGACTGATACCAAGGTCACAAAAACTGAATTCAGGCAGAACGTAATACAGAGACATGTCACAGTTCTGGCAAAGACAATTTTTAATTTTTCTAAACAAATTTTGTATCAAATAAAAAAACTTAATTCCATAAGTACTTAGGTGATTAAATTATACAAAAAATATGTATACAAACAGAAATTTCTAAATTGTATAAGAAGCCACAGTCCTCCTTACTAAAAAAGAGAAGGACCACCCAGGCTGTCATCAGTGCTCAGTGTAAAAGCCTGCCTCTCTGATGGTATACGGGTGCATTAGTCTCTGCCACAGGCAGCTTACACATCTGGAAAGGTACCATCAATGCAGAAAGTATCTACAGGTTTTAGAACAACATCTGCTTCCAACCAGCAAAAAATCCAGAAAAATCAAATGAACAGCTAGAACCCTCCATCAGACCAGAAAGAGACAACATTGCTTCCAAAAAGCTTCTGACAGCTGGTCTCCTCAGGTCCCTCATAACCTTCAACAACTGGTCTCTTAAGGGCTTCCATATCCTCCAACAACTGGTTTCCTCGAATCCTCCATAACCTCCAACAACTGGTTTCCTCAGGTCCTCCAGAACCTTCAACAACGGGTCTCCTAAGGTCTTCCATAGCCTCCAACAAATGGTCTTCTTGAGTCCTCCATAACCTAAAAAAACTGGTCTCCTAAGGGCTTCCATAGCCTCCAACAAATGGTCTTCTTGAGTCCTCCATAACCTCAAAAAACTGGTCTCCTAAGGGCTTCCATAACCTCCAACAACCGGTTTCCGCAGGTCCTCCATATCCTCCAACAACTGGTCTTCTGAAGTCCTCCATCACCTCCAACAACGGGTTTCCTCAGGTCCTCCATAACCAACAACTAGTCTCCTCAGGTCTTCCATATCCTCCAAAAACTGATCTCTTTGAGTCCTCCGTATCCTCCAGCATCTGGTCTCCTCAGGTCCACCAGAACCTTTAACAACATGGTCTCCTGAAGTCCTGGACATTTACAGAATATTGTTAAAAGAAGAGAAGATGCTTCCCAGAGGTAAGTGAAGACTTTAAATGACTTCAGTATTTGAATTATTGATGCCATAAAATTCAAAATAGTCTTAATTTATTTTTTTCTCTTTTACTATCAACTAATATTAAATGTGTTCTGTGAAAGAAAGAACTGGTTGATGAGATTTGTGAACCACTGCATTTAGTTTTTTTTTTTTTTCTTTTTTTACACGACATCCCAACTTTTGCTGAACTACGGAGCTTTGTTAACTTAAATTTTGTGTTTTTAGATGCGACACATTTCAGCACTACTAGACAAAGTAAAATATTAACGGTTATTGTATTATTAACTTTATTTATCTTACTGTTTGAGAACATTATCTTGTGATTTTGTGCGCTCAGTAAGTCAGGACCTCGCTTCTAAAGACAGAACTGGGACTGTGCTCACGTAGTTTTGAGTGTCGTGCGCTCAGACAACAGGGGCGCTGCTTTAATCATGACAGGCAGAGGAAAAAGAATAAAGAAAGGTGTACGACTGTTCGATACATTTTCACAACAGACGCACAGATAATGCAATTAATGGCCAGACGTCTAGCCAGAACGTGTCCTGTGTGTGTCGACGGGAAGACAGAAGGCTGTCGAGCTGCACACAGATCAACCCGTATTGACTCAATCTATTGACAAATGAATTTGGGGGCAAAGTCCTTCTGCGAGTTGTTGATTTAGGTGTCACAGTTCAGTCCTGCTAGTGCCAACACTCACAACTCATATCTCTATCTTGATCTGACAGCAAGCTGTGAGTTCAAATATTCTTTTATTAAAGTATATTTTATTGTTATCATAATGCAGCATGTTTCCTTGGGTCTGTTTGTCAGAAGAGAACAGTAAACTGCCTGTAAACATGAAACATGCCACAGTGAGCCATTAAAAAGTCTGATATAATGACTGAATTCAAAATGGAAATGAATGCAACGCAAAGTTTGTTTTTTTGCAATATTACAGTGAAGCGACTACATTAAAAAGCAATTAAAAGTAACTATTGCATTACAAGGAAATGGATTAACTTTTAGCACATTGAAATTCATGTTTTCTCTATAAGCATGGTGTAAATGAAACTCTTCATTAAGGATTAAAAAATAATAAAGGAAATTGGTCCGTACTGGGAGCTTTTAAAGTGATCATTATTAGCTGTATTTGTTTTAATGAGCTGTCTGCGACAAAGAAACGGGAAAATAATAAGTCTAATGCCTTAGACTTTAATGTTATGATAACTTGATGAAGTTTCTGATTTATACTGAGGAGGGGGAGTTAATGAAATCTTCAAGAGATATAAGCCAATTTCATTTCACCAACTTTATACAAAGATGCAGCAGGTGTTGGCTCTCCAGCAGAATTTGGGTAAATATTGATCCTGTAAATATGTGCACCATTCACACCCTCCCTCCCTGGGTTTTCTCCTCCTTCTCAGAAAAATCACACTCTCCCTGCAGCCAACGCGGGAGCTAGTTAAGCGAGGTATCATCTTCAGTCCGCAGCGAGCCCGCCGTCTCCCACAAGGCCACTGTGGGAAGGGTACAACTGTTGCGAGTGGGCGGCACATCTGTTCCCTGAGACAGGCGAAGCCCCCGGGGTCATCACACGCCTTGGCTAGCGTTTCATGTGCATCACTAATAACCGCTCTGGTATCTCTGCTTATCCCGAGACAAAGGGCCTTGACGGGTGCCACTCGCCTTCAGATCTGAGCCTCGACATTTCTAATAGAAGAGCATTAAGCACCATGTTTACCTTATTCTTGTTTTTCCATCCATCTGCTGCATCATTCACACTTAACAGGTTAAGTGTATTCGAGACAGACAAGACTGACATGGAATAAATTTGCAGGAAGTGGCAGAGGTTGTCGATTGAAGCGCCATATGTACGCTGCTGCTGTATGTTAAAGTTGCCAGTTTCTGAGACTTGGGCGTTTGGAAAAAAATATGCACGCTGAAGACGATTGGAATAAAAACTGTTGTACTTTGCTGTAAGAATTTATAAAATCACAACTGTAAAGCTTGTTTTTTTTTTAAAGTAAGGACTCCCTCCTACAATAATCGGGAACGTGTGAGCCCCCGCACCGAAACTAAAAGTTTAAACGTCTGGAGGAGGAGGACGGACCAAGGGCGATGATGTGCATTTCAATCCAGGAGACTGCGGGCGGTGGGGGGCTGAGTGTGAAGCTTCAGGTGAGTTGGAGGTAAAAAAAAAAAAATGTCCAGGGGGCTAGTTCGAGTAGCAGAGGGAGAGCAAAGAGCATGGAGGATGAAAGATGGAGCCTAATCCTCCACATGTGGTGTCCCCCCACCCCCCATCCCCTGCACTTTTTTTAAAAGGCAAAGCCAACTGGAGCCATTCTTTGGACTCTAGGCCAGGGGCTCCAGGAAAGCACTGCCTCTAGCCAAAGCACATAGTGTGAAATGAGAAGCTAAAGCTTGAATGTGCTTTTGTTTATCAGAAAACTGCACTCTAAGTGGGATTGGCAGTGGTGGGGCCCAAACTCCATAAGTCATATAGACTGCCTCGGGCCGAAGTGGGGATGGCATGGCGCAGCTTCAGGCTTGAAAAGGCAGCTCGTCAGTTAGCCACTTGGCAGCATCTCCCCTCCATAGCTCTGCTCCTATAATCTTGGTTCCGGCACAAAGGCTGGTATCAAAGAGGTCAATCTAAAGCAGGGAAATATGGTCACAGAGTTGTGCAAATAAAGTTGTAGAAGCATTTGTTTATCCACAGGTCTGCTTTGAGCGTTGCAAACAGAACCTAAGATATGAAACCTAAGCCGAGACAATTGGGGACGGAGATTTTGAAGAGCAGAAAACCCGATCGGTTTTCCAGATGGATTGTACGAAGAGATCCATGACCATGAGGCTGTTGGCTTCAAAGTGGCTCACACATAGTTTCAAAGTAGGCCGAAAGTTATGAAGGAGCTCAACGCTTTGGAAAGATCTGAAGGTGGTGGAGGACTCAGCGGGGACAAGCTCAGTTCTTCGGACGAAACTTATCAACTCCTAAAGCCACTCTGGTCTTTAATTTTTGTCTTAGCATGAGAAATAATGTGACGCTCTGAAAATTGTGTCAGAAGGAGAAAAAAAACCATCCATTGCACCTCCAAGCCTACAATAACCCTATTTGTATAAAAGATCCAAAAGTTTGTTTAAATTTCTGGTAATATTAATATAATGGTCAAAAAGGAAAGAAGTTGTTTTAATGAAAGGTTATAATACCACAGAAACAATGCCTTTGTTAAGAGTCACACCAAACGCTGTTTTAATACGCAACAAGAGAAATCCAAAGACCACCAGTCACATTCTGAGACAAACTTTTAATTTGACCTTCTCTTTGGTCAGATTTGACTCTAATCCTGTGTCCACAAGAAGATACATTTAGTTTATCCTCAACGTCAAGGAATTATGTTCAAACAACGTTGCTAATTTCCAAGCTCTTACAAACCATGGTCACCTTTGATCCTGGCACATTTAGCCTGATCTTAGAGGTAAATACAGCCAAGATACAGGAACATAAGGATTTTAAATGTTACCAAAGCCTAACATTGCATGTATATCTAAGGAGTTTTCATCTCAATAAATCCAGGCCAGTGTTGGCTTTGATCTTTAGACTTTACAGTTAAAGAACGCTGTTTCTTTATTGGAGAAAAAAAAAAGTTGCAACATTTTACTCTGAATCAACTGAACAAGAATACATTTTATACTTAAAAAAGCTACAACTGCTGCCAAAACTTTCCTTCTCCTGTAAAGATGCATCACTCTTTGACAAAACTATATGTTTTATTGGTATTTTAATGTTTAAAACTGGTCAAAACGTTTGATGTTGAAGTCCACCTCTGTGGTATGTATATTTTTAGTTTTAATTTTCTTAAATAAGAAGTGCTTGAACAAGAGAGAGTTACATTCTGTCTAATCTGTGCAGCAGGAGCAGGCAACCATGTAATTACTTATGTTTGTTTGTCTGCATGTTTGTTAGCAAAGAATCTCATGAAGGATTGGTTACATTCAATGAACCTCAAAGAAACCAAACATTGGATGTACTTCTACCTAGAGCTGGACGATAATTCGATATCGATATATCTCGCCGATATACTTTTTTTCGATAACGATAATATGAATTTTAAG
>JARVGV010001153.1:2795497-2809170 GCA_031762435.1 Hypsolebias longignatus | reverse complement strand
CACCCCCCCCCCCCCCCCCCACCCCAAAGAAACAAATAAACTTCTATTACCGCCCAGAGACAGAGAAAAGTGCAGCTCATTCAGTGGCTTCATGTGGTTTTTGGACGCACTGTGGGCTTTTCTTTCAGTCACGTAAGCGTGTCTGCGGTGAAGCGTTCATCATTCTCTATGTGTGCACCGTTTTAATGACGCACAGGTGGGAAAAGGCTGAATCTCTGCTAAAAACTGTTATGAAAGCTTTACAATTTCAGCTAGATTGTCGTGCAACGGCTCAGACTTCGATTAGAGATGCTTGCAGCTGTGAGTGGGAGTCCTGCAGAGCGACGGAACAGGAAGAAGAATAGAATAAAGAAACTCAGAGTAAACGGAGTAAGATGCTGTTCAGCCTGGAAACAAGAGGGTCAAATCAAGTGGAGCTCCTTGGAGATGCAGCAACAGAACATCAAACCTGAGCAGCAGCATCGCTCCAAATAAATGGAAGGAGTCCTCCACGCAAAACAAGGATGCAGCAGCAAACAAGTGGTTGATGAAAGATTTGAAATGAAAAGAAAGTTTGAATAAATTCACCACCATGGGTGTAGCTACCTGTGTTTTCATTGTAGAACCTCCTCCAGTCCCTCCTGGTTTGAATTGCACCTCCTTCACTTCACTCCTTGCACCTCCTGTAGGGTCATGGCTGCAGAGGGATAACATTCATTCATTCAACCTTTATTTATACAGGTTAGTTCCCATTGAGCCTCAGGGACTCGTACAAGACAGACCTGTTACAACTGACAGCGTAGACGAGGAAAAGAGAGCGAGATGGTGGAGGAAGTTTAAAGATCATGTCTCACTGTGTCCTGGCTCGAGCACGGAGTGAAAGATGCAAAAAAAAAGACCTCACAACATAAACAGCAGCATCGTAATACAGTTATACATAGAAGGTCAACAGCGTTGCCTCCCATCTTTCTGAAGCTCGGTGGCTCGCTGCATGACTCACCTGTTTAGAGTCTGAACTCCTGGACTTTGACTCCTGGGATCCTTCTGCCTCCTCCGATCCTGCAGGAAAGATCTCAAACCGTAAGCATCAAGATCTTGCTCAGAAACTAATTCATCTCTTCTTTGCTCACTTTCTTGGACCTGCTAACCACAACGGTGTCCTTACTCAGATTCCAGTTACCAGACCAGAACAGTCTGTTTTCTACTGTGTTGCATGGGTTCTTTTTAGTCTTAGACACTTAAATCAACAGCTTGTAATCAAATCTGAGTAGTGCCCTTTTGATGTGAGGATCCTACCACCAACCTTCTTATGGGAGAACTGCTCCACTTTTGAGCCACGTTCACCCCGCAGAGCATGAGAGCAGCGTCTTCATCGAGCCAAGACCTGACCGATGCGTTTTGGATCAGCATCGCATTCCTCTTCTGCCATTCACTCCCTTCAACAAGAAAAGAAATCAAATGTCAGGTCCTGAATCCAGCTTCTCTCAGTGCAAATGCATTTGTTCTGCACAAACTCAAGTTTAGAGGTGAAAACGTTTCCCCTGCAGATGAGCACACGTGTTTTGGCACCGTGCTGGAGTTTAGCTGCATCGATCGACTCAGTCAGGAAACATGAAGTATCGTTTTGGCAAAGCTAAGACATAGATGAACGTCTGAGTTTCCAGTCTCGTGGATGTAGAAGAGCTCGGTTGTGGAGATGAGCTCGCTCCTCTCGAAGGAGCCAAACTAATATTTCAAAAACAATAGATGGAATATTTTAGAATTTTCTCGAAGATGCTCGGTTGCTCCCAGACTTTGTGTTTGTTAAACTGATTGAAAGCAGCTCCGTCTTCTGGACTGATGTGCAGCACTGGCTTGTTTGGTCTTTTATGTCAATAAGTAACAGCAGCTAAAGCCACGTTTCAGTTCGGCTGATTTGGGGCCACAGTTGGAGAGAAAAATCATCCTTTAACACATATTTTACTGATTATACCTCAGCGCTTTTTACTCAGGAAAAAAGAACCACAAGCTTTGGGTTAACCGAACCAGTAACCGTTTTAACGATCTTGCTGCTAATTTGTATTTTTTTTCTCATCGTGCCGGTGTGGTTTCCCATTTGGGCCTTGTTTTGGCGCCGGCAGGGTGTTGATGGAGTTGATGGAGCTGGTGGGGAGCAACTTTTCCTCCTCCTGAGGAGCGTGGTGAAAGCTCGCTACTCTTCGTTAACAACCAGCCGTAATGTTAGGAAAACTCCAACGGAATTATGGAGCAATCAAATGTGTCCCGTTTGTAAACAGTTCTGGTTCTTGTTCAGGTCTTTCACTTGCTGCTGTTCAGAGCTGGATATCCCTCCAAGACACACAGGGTCAGTTTCACCCACATAATAAAGCCCATGTGGCACCGGTGCTGGTTTTACTTCAGCTGCTGAGTTATTTTCGTTTTTGTTTGTTTTCTTACAGGACGGGTAATAAACACGAGTCCCCAGCACCACTGGCGTCAGACGCATTTGTGATGTGGGGGACACACTGGTGTGGGTGTCTGTGGGTCCTCCCCCAGAAAATATTTAATAATGTAGATGCCATTTCCTGCATTCTGGTGTATTTTAACGGTTGTTAAACATCTATGTTTACCTAAGTAAACATTTGATATGGTAACGGTGTTAGAGAGCATGTCTCAACAGGAAATAACCTGACCAACAGCTCTCCTTGTGTGCAACAACTGCCGGCACTAGCGTAGCACTAAGCTAGCACACAACACTGATGCGTCTCTACCTCCTCCCCACTCCCCGTCCACAAAAAGCCCCAAAGAGATGAACGCCCTGCAAAGCCAAGTGACCTCTGGGAAACACTGCATGTGGTGTGGTGGGCCTGTCACGATAATAAATTTTGCTGGGTGATTAATTGTCTCAGAAATTATTGCGATAAATGATAATATTGTTTGAAATTTAACAATAATTGTCAAATTTTAGAAGAAATTTTGACTTGTTTGGAGTGTAGTACCTTTTTCGACCACCTGCTGGCAGTATAAGACAGTTTGAACCAAAGGATGGATAGTTGAACAGCGTGTCTCTTTAAAAAACATGGGAGGGAGAGCCCTTGATGTGACATGGGCTGGTCACATGGCGGATGCTTGGTGATTTAAGCTCTTTAGCATAGCATTTTCGCACAAAGCTTTTAATAAAAAAAATATGTAAACAAGTTCTCAGCTTCTTTTTGCAGAGAAAAACAACTTTTTAGACAAAGGCACTGGTTTCAACCGTGAATTTTGGAGCTTCGACAAGACGGAGGTTTTCTTCCCAAGGTTTTTCCCTGTTAACTTAGCTGGTAGCTTAGCTTCTCAGCTTAGCGGCTTTTAACGATCCAAAAACATGATTTTTGGATCGTTAAAACTGATTTTAAAGAAAAAAAAGATAATGGGAGGGGTCAATGAAGAGCACCGGAGTTGAGCCTTTTTGTCATCCAGTGTCTTCAGTAGAAAGAGACACGAAGAAACGATAAAGCTGATAAATGAAAATGAGGTCGATAATTTTAATTTATGATGCGATTGTTTACCGTTGCAGTCCTAGCCGCCACAGCTAACTAACCTTAGCTAACGCAAAAATGGATTTAATGCTGTCAATTTTAGAGATATGGAGCACAAACATGGTCTGGTAGTAGCAGAGTGTAATCCCAAAAGCATTCTCTGAGGGCTGACAGATTGCTAGCAGTCTTGTGACTCTGCATGACGTTATTTTCAAGATTTCACTAAAACAGCAAGAGCATAACAGACTTTTGAAAGATGATTTGATCTTAGTTAAAACTAACATGAAAGGCGGCCAGCCACTTGCATTTCTAGGCTTTTATTCTCGATTCATTCTCCAGAAATACTTAGAACACGAAGCTCATTAATTTTAGTCAGAATATACATTATCCTCAACTTGTTTCAGCATTGCAAACCGAGTTGAAAGTTGAAAAATGTGTACCTGCTTTGCACATTCTGTTCTTCACTGTTTAAACTTGTTTGCACAGTTTGATTTTTATTTTACAATTTGAATCTATTTTTGTACAGCTGTCAATCAATGTGATGCACTGTGTTTTGATTATCACTTTCTATTATGTTGCTGCAACAAAATAATTTCCCAGACTGGAACTTTTAAAGTCAGCCCGTCCTTCTGCATTCTCATAAGGTTAGGAGAGTTAAACTAAAGGGAAAACTAATATTAACAGTTGTATTTTAGTTTTTGCACACCTTTCACAAAAGAATGAACAACAGGTCTTGGATTGAAATTTGATCAGTTTGACAAATCCCCCCCCCTCCAGTTTTTAAGTTCATAAATTCAACCAGGTAAGCATCCATTCAGAAGAAACCAGCTGAAACAGATAGCACCGCTCACTGATATCCAATTCACTTGAGGGATACTTCCAACGATGCTGCAGCGCACACAAGCAGCAGCAAATCATCTACCCCGCTGCAGAAATCCCGCCGTACTCCCTCGCCGAGAAGGCTGTACCACTTTCAGTCACTCGAGGACAGACACAAAGAGCAGGCGCTTTTCAAAGGGCCCATTGTAGAGCCCGGTGAAATTATTCAATTAGTGAATTTAGCACCTGATCTGGTTAGTCAGTAGCCCCGAGGACGCTACAGCTGCATGAGAGGAGAGCGTTGAGGAGGAGGGGGGCTGGATGGGCCAGACGGTGTAATATTCATTACTTCCCCGTTTTATGGCAGAATTACCCAGCATTCATATCACACTGTAAAATATTGCGTTTCATAACACATCGCTCTTTAAAGTCCAGGACATTACCACAAATTTTAGGCAGAACAGTTTGTAGATTTTCTCACAGACTGGCACCTAATGGCAGCGTTTCTATGTTTGAAATTTAAACCTGTTAGTTTATACAGGAAGTAGACACGTGCACACGGAGAATGCTTTATCTTGAGTGTTTTTTGGATACTTAATGTTTGAGTTCTGATTTGGCTTTGTTTCATCGATTGTTTCAATAATTGGTGCTCGGGTCAACTCACTTCCTGTTTATCTGCTAAAGCCTTTAGCTTTGTACGTTCATGTTGGTTTCGCTTTTCCACTGGTTTGTGATTTCTTCAGACTTGAGTTTGTTTTTTCTTTATTACCCTTCTCTGTATGGGTTCCTTTTTTCCTCTAATCTTTCCAGCATATATGCTCTGACTTACAGGTCTCTCTAGTAAATGACTCCTCAAGGCTGCCTAAATAAAGGTTGAATTAATTTATGTTTTTTACTTTTTGGGTTCTGTTTTGAAGCACCAGTTTCAGTCTTGAGTTTTGGGGCAGACGGATGAAAATTTGGATGTTTCTGGCAATGTTTTTAAACCCTTCCATTACATTTCTTTAACCAAACAACACCTGCATCACACAGGTACCTTACGTTTTAAGCATCACTGACTGGTGGATGTGTGCTATCAACGGAAAAATTATTTGATTAAATAAAATGTGCAAAAACAATAAACAAAATACAAGTAAATAAAATCTGATGTCAAAGTGAGTTTGTGTAAAAATCCACAAAGTGGGGATTGCTTGAACCACAGTAAGTTTATGTAGTTTGAGTTGTTTAGGGTGACAACATGAACTCTTCTCATCATATTTAGAACTGCTGCTAACTCCTTCAGCCCGTTAGCTCTCCTCTCTGCTCAAGACTGTGACCCGTCAGTAGTCCTTCACAAAACCTCCCTTCAAAGAACCCTCACGACCAGTTTAAGTTGAAGCTGGAAACCAGCACAAAACCAGCAAAACTACTGCATGAAAAGTTCAAATGTTTGGGAGAAGAAAGTGGAGCAGTGAGATTCAAGAAACTAAAGTTGTGGAACGTTCTCACATAACCTGAAAGCCTCATTAAAAGGCACGTCTCGTATTAAAACTAAAGACAGATATGTGTTGGGTAATCTTCTCCCCTCAGGGATGAGTAGATTTTATTTCCATCAGGATACAAATATTTTCTGCCACAATGCAAAACGCACAAGTTCAAGGAATCACTCATTCCAGAAGCTAATATTAGTCCCATAAATAATATTAGGGTGTAAATGTTTTGTGTGCTTTTCTGTATTTATGAATTACTGCTGGGCTCTGGATCTCATTTTACCCTGCAGGGATAATAAAAACAACTTAAACCTTGAACAAACACAGAGTGCATCTACATTAAACCATACATGTTCAGTTATACAAAAATAAACACATTTAAATGACTAAAAACCTGCCCGCAATGATCCAGAGTTTTGTGACTCATTCTGTAAAAATAGGTCACAATGAGGAATTGTTCAGTATTCGATAATTTGTTTCAAATTTTCCATCTTTAACTATTCAAAATTGTTTTCAGTTTATTGAAATTAGATGATTTATCACTGGCAATGGTTCTGTTCATGAGAGTTCAGGTTTGGAAATTTATTTTTTTTAATTGGCCTGGAGTGACATCATCGGGACTCCCAGCCCTCAGTTTAAACAGGGGAATCCCCAAGCTCCACAATGAAGCCAAACACTATACAAAGGGATTTACGAACAAAAGACAAACGTCCAATTCCAAAGAAAACTGAAAGAATTAGAACTAAAAGGTTAATCACTTAAGCATAACTTGTTAAAAAAAAAAGAAATTTAAAAGGAAAATTGTGTTATTTTAGTTGTTCGGGCGCTGCATGGTGTCTTATTGGACACATTTTTACACAAATCTCATTTATGTCAAAAATAGTTTTTTTAATTATTATTTGTGCACTGCAGCCTTTGCTGATTAAACTCACATTGCCAGCACAAGTCACATTAATCACCCATCGATGAGGACAAATGCAGAGCAATAATGTTTTTGCAGTGGGTGTGAGAGTTTGTTGTACCACTAATAAAACTATCTCATGAACCACAACACATATTTTAATAAAACTATCACAAAGTAATCAATGGACTAACTTTTGCAGCGGAATGACAGAGTCAACTCAATTCAAGATGGCTGCTTCAACCTACTGACATTAGAAAAAGTTAAACGGGCTCAGCCAATTTTAGCTAAAATGAGCTAAAATGTGTAGTAGTAGCTGAGGATAGTCTCCAACACATACTACAATGTTGCACAACATCTTTGCTTAAAACCTTGGCATTGCTTGTTGGCAAAATAACATGAAACTCTCAAACTCATTTCTGGACGTACCTCTACACCTGAAAAACAATCCAAAATAAGATGGCCGCCACAGCTAACCATCCTTAGCCTACACAAACACGGCTGCTACTCAGTGAATTTTACAGATATTAACCTAAACTTTGGTGTGGTAGTAGCTGACAGTCCTTACTCACACTCCAAGCCCTAACAGTTTATGAGCCATCGTAAAAGCACAGGAGACAGTGAGGTTTGGCCACAGAAGCTTCAACTGCATCACTTCTCAACACAAGATGATCTTAGCTTGAACTTGGACTACTAGGAATCAGCCCAACGTGTTGGTGTCTGTGCACACGTGGAGGAAACGGACCAGTTCTGCAGTAAGAATCACTGTCTGGAGCTTTATCAACGTTCTTCTGCCGGTTGTTTAGGCAGAGCATCATCACAGCAAATCAGAACTGTTGTAACCTCAGCAGCCATCTGGATCCCAGAACCTGGAGGTTCAGCCTTCAGATAAGACAGCTTAACAAAATTGAGAAATTCGAGCCTTATGGAGACAGATGGCTCACAAGGTCAGAGTTGTTTCGACACACGGAGACTCTTAGAGAGACGAGCGCACGTTACAGTAACACGCCACGTCTTTTGCTCCAGCCTCGGAGCGCTGTGATAGTTTTCTTAATAAACTGCATAACCAAATAAGTTGGGTTTTTTTCCCCTTTCTTGATATGTATGGAAGATTTCTTGATCACTATAATTAGGACAACTCTAATGAGCCAATTATAGGCGTCTGATGAAAGCAGTTGATGAGTTGCACAAAAAAAAAGAGAATATCTGAACAATTGCAGAGATAAATATAAGTTTGAACTGACCCCAGTAATTAAAGGTCGTGTAAATACTTACTACATTAAATATTAATCATGCAGGTGCTGGCCAAACATCCCCCAGAAGTTGTGGTTAAACTTTAGAAAGAAGACAAAAAGGCGTATTAAAACAAATTAAATTTCAGAGCTCGTTCAGTCATTTCAGTTCGAGTCTTTTCTTCATCTGCGGAGCCACAAAGCTGTAATCCACTCTGAAATGCAGCCACTGAGACGAGAGCTTCAGGAAAACTGTTTAGGCTCAGATACCTAATTTAGGCTCACAGCACCGCAGCGAACACAGCGCAGAAACAGAGCTGCAAGGTGTGTCATTCAAGAGCGACTCCAGGATCAGCCGGACTTCATCAACGGTGACCAAACAGATCAGGGTTCTCTGCACGAGTTAAAAATCTCAAAGGGTTTTTTGTTGTTATAATCAGCATCAACATGATTTTTTTTTAGCCCTTACAAAGATTAGCCAGTTTTATAATTCCTAAATGAATTCTTACGAAGACTGCAGCAGTGAATTAAAATGTTACACAACCAACCATAACGCACGTCTCAGTTGTTCCCTTGAATTTAATTAAAAATATGGAATTAACCGAAACTTGTTCCAGTTAAATGTTAAATTTCGGTTTCCATCAACTTTCTTCCAAATTAAAGCTCATATCACAACATTAATGAAACAATTTTATGAACAATTAAAGTTTGTAGCCACTTGACACAATCCTAACAAATTAAAAAATATATATTTTATAGATCTAAAATCAAAAGTAATGGCACATTATAATTAAAGTAGAACAAAATGAAAGAACAAAATTAAAACAGATCAAATATTAAGACGGAGAAACGTTATCCTTAACGTACTTTGACTTTTGTCGTTTGGTATTGTTTATTTTATTTGGATTCAGAGTTATTTTAATTTTTTCAGCCAATCTTGCTTTGGTCTTTTCGGGTCCTTTGCTCAGCTCAGCCACGTCTTGATGCCTGTTTGTCTGGTTGACGTCTCTCAGTTTCGTTAATAAACATTTTGAAATCCTGAACCTGCCCTCATCTTGCTCTCAACCTGTTTTATGACAGAATTAAAGCAAAATGCATCATCATCGAGCCTCTGTGTGATTATTTAAAGCCTAATAAATTGTCAGGTGATAAAGTAAACTTTCATCCAATAACTGATGCCACAAAAACAAATGCCACCAAATTCAACACGTCTTTTTATTTATTTATTTGATTTAAATAAGCTTGTCAAAAGAAGAATTTAATCTTTTTTTGTGTATATCAGAAGTAACTATTAATTAGACTTCACATGTTTGTATTTATATCAATAAGTTTTGTTCTAAGAAGCTCATTAAAGCTAAATTAAATCTGAATATTTGTGAAAAAAGCCAAGTTTGAGGTGTATAAATTATTTTATTAAGTTAATTAACTTTAGTTGACAGATGATCCACGGATTGAACAAATCGTGTCATTCTATACGAGCTGATTTCATAAGTGACAGAAATTCAACTTGAGCAGCTAAACTACAGGAGAGTTCAGTTTGTAAAGTTGTTACAAGACGTTGAAGTTTTCCTCCGAAATTAAACCTCTGATGCGTGAAGACCAGATGATGATGATGATGAAGGTGCGGCACATCCTCCTCCCCTGCGGTTTGTTTGATGACCGTGATGATGGAAGTCGCCGCGGTGCTCTGGACGAGCGGCCGGTTAAGGCTGCGTGGGCTCGGCGTGCCAGCGCCGTGCAGCGGGAGCGTGGCCGAGGAGAAAGGAGGCGGCCCGGGGGCAGACTCTGTGTCAGCTGATAGTGCAGAGGGTGGGCAGGGCCGGGGGGAGGGTGGCGTGCCTGGGCTCGAGACGGCTCGCCAAGACCCACACTCTCTTGGCATTTTGGCAAGGGCAGGCGGCGAACTAAAATGATCCAATTTAAGCGGGTTTAGGAGTGTCGAAGAATATTCAAATATTTATTTTTGCGGGGCATTCGGGGAGGCTGTGCTTGCTCCACAGATTAGCAAAAAGAACAAAGTTTTCTTCTGAAAGCCTCAACGGTTGCAGCACCATCTTGATAGCCAGTTGGCCTGCAGTGGTGGAAAACGGATCTGACGGTGGAGCAGTGGATGCTTCACTGTCTGCTAAATCCTCCTCCAACTCCTCTGACTTCATAAAAACAGGAGCTCTCCTCTTCGTGCACCAGTCCCAGGTCCTCTGCACCTCTTCAGTCTCTCATCTGGATCAAATTGAAAAACTAATTGAGAATCTAACGAGACAAAACTCATATTCTGCTGTATTTAACCTCCATGGAGTGATTTTTAAAGTCTCCTGTAATCATCCAAACATATTGTACAGTGTATCTTTGTATTTTCTGAGCCCCACACTGACAGCAGGACCTTTCAAATGATTGCTTTTTAATGCCATTATTGTTATTATGGTTATTATTACTGCTAATGAGAGAAATACAGCCCTGGTTTTCCTCAGCATGAGTTTCACCATGGAAATAAATGAGTAAAAAAGCCCTTATTGAATTACACTAAAAGCAATCTCAAATAAATGGGCCTTGAATCTGCCTCCATGAGACGACGCTCGGGTCGGTATAATTTCATTGTGCCGGGAATGAGGACAGCGGGGCCAAAGACGCAGACAGACCCCTGATACGGAGGTTCGCCATCATGTTGGAAACAGTCGTGTGCGTGCCCCGGTGAGCTCCAGATCTCACTGTCCATTTGTTTTGTGTGTCGTCCCATCTGCTCCTAGAGACAGTGAAGGACGATATCTGGCATTGTTCATGTGATGCAAACGTGCTCGGACTTGGCTGGAAATGGAACAAATGTTCAACAATCAGAACTTTGACCCCGTTTGGTTTTGTAAACGTGAACATCACGACTACACAGGTGCAAAGCTGATGTGATTGTTCTTGATCTTAAAACAACTTTTCAGAATTATTATTTTTTTTAAACAAATACTCCTTGGTTTCGCAGGCAGAGCAGAATTTTTTCTGATTATTATGATGTTATGATTATTATTATTATTATGTTTATTTTTTTCTTTTTCTTTCTGGGTCTAAAAGTGCAGGCACTTTATGAATTATGCTGTTATTTATAAAACATTACTGTTTTTTTTTTTTTTTCACAAAAAATCTCAAATATTGAGGCAAATGTAAACATTGCATTAAAATTTTAAAGGTCCAAGTTCTCAAAAGATTTTCACTCCATGATTATATTCCATACAACCTGTCCAAGAATGGAAAGAAAAACATTTTTAGGAAAATTTGCCTATGTTGTCATAATTTTTATAATAAAATGGGTTTAAGAAAACTGTTCCAATTTTAGATAATTTTAATGTCTAAGATGGTGTATGAGGTTTTAACAAAGCAACCAAACAATAATGAAGAAAATCTATTATTTTCTTATCAGAAATAACCATAATTGAAACGACTACATATTATTCATCACCTGCCTGTGTTTAGGCCTGTGTACTCATTTACTGAATAACTTGTCTGTTATTCTGTGTCTGTTGTTGATTGTTCAGGGTAGATCTATTGCTGTATTGTTAATGTTGTCATCATCCTTAGTTTGTAGCCAGGTCTCTCTTGTAAATGAGTCCTCGCGGCTCAGTGAGATTAACCTGCCTAAATAAAGGTTGAATGAAAACTTCTGGAGTCAACGTGGATCAAGATGGCTGCCACAGCTGATTGATACATCACCACCATCACACAACAGGCAGGCAAAACCCAGTCACCACCAGACGACTGGTCCAAAGGAAATACTCCCCCTGGATGTACACGACTGAACTTAGTAAGAAATAAATTAAGGCAGTAGATAAATATGTGCGATTCACAAAACAGCACAGAGAATTGACACTAGAGTTTAAGGGATGTGCTGCACTGTCTACTGCAGGCAAGATACTGACTACAGAACATCTCTACACAACACTACTAAAAATATCTGGTGAATAATTAACTATTCTATTATGGTTTTGCCCTAGTCTGTTTAAATGTATTGTTTGGTTGTTATGACTTTATCTCGGTTCAGGTGGACTTGTTCCCCAGAAAGACGACATGGTGGAGCAGTGATTAGAGTAGCTACCCCACAGCTACAAGGTTGCAGGTTCATCTCCCAGCCTGGGGCCTTCCTGGGTGGAGTTTACGGTACATGTTCTTCCTGTGCATGGGTGGGTTTTCTCCAGGTACCCAGGTTTTTTCCACAAACCAAAACATGCATGTTAGGTAGGAGTGCACTGATTTCCTTAATTTTGGGAAATCAGAAATCGGACAATACTTGAATGAGAAACCAATTTTTTGTTTTTTTATATCAATTGTCTAAACTTGATTTATATTTCAGAGCACTACCACATGGCCAGTTAAAACAAGTTTTTATTGTTTCTAGGATATTGTTCAAGGGTGTTTTTCAGTAAAATAATATTGGAAAACTGAAGGTGCATTGTGACCTTGTAACAGCTGACAGTGTTGCTAATAAATCAAAATCTGTATCGGCCAAAATCGGAATCGGTAGGTCAGATTTTTTAGAAATTGGTGATCGGCCAGAAAACTGCAATTGGCACACCCCCATTGTTAGGTTAATTAGTAAACAGTTCCTCGATGTGAGTGAGTGCGACTAGTTGCTCGTCTCTTATGTGTCCCTGTGATGGACTGGAAACCCGTCCCAGGTGTCCCCTGGCTTTCATGCAGTGACTGCTGGAGATCAGCACCAGCTCCCCCATGGCTCACAAAGCAGAATCGGGTAAAGAAAATGGATGAATGGATGTTTCCCTGCAGCGACCGCAGAGGCTTCACATCTGGACTAAAACACAGCTGCAAAAAGTTTTGTTTGTTCACATGTTTTGTCTCAAAGAACAGCTTTTAAATGCAACTCAGTAAAAAGGGGGATTTTGAAAATGCAAAAAACAAAAAGCTAAATCTGAATCGTCTCTCTCTATTCAGAGTTTATCAACAAATGACATCAGCTGCCACTCTGAGGTCCATACGAGCCGTGAAGTCTCGGGGGACTTTTATTGTGAAGGCGTCAATAGACTTTGTTGTGGTTTTAGAGATCGTGACCTCTGTCACATAAACCCTCTATTGTATGTCTGAACACATCAGGTCGCTGCAGCAAACAGCTCCAAAATAACACGATTGTCACGCGGACGTATCGCACTGATAATCAAGTGCTATTTTCTGTTTTAGTCACGTTTTAAAAGCAAAGAAATGATGAAGTGACAGCTTCAACAAATACAAAGAATAAAACAGAATATTACCCATCCTACATCTGCAAAGTGAGGGCATGAAAATAACTTTTTTAAAATTTTTTTCAAGAAATATATTGAAGAAAGATGACTTTTTTACGTTTCTGTTTTTCAACAAAAGCTTATCCAGCCGTCGTTTAACTTTATAAACTGAATATTTCTAGACTCCATCGACATCTGATGTTTGTTATTTGAAGATGTAAACATTCAATGTTCTGCAACACATCTGACGTATTAATGTGAAGGTTTACAGTTGGGACATTATGAACTAGGCGCAAGATATCTGAGGGAGAAAAGACGAGATGCCGATCAGCTCAAATCTATCAACATTCAGCAGATTATGAGTTGGAAACCTAAATGTTAGAGTTACATTGTATTTGTTGTCTGAGTCAGCAAAATGTATTCAAACCCACTGGAAAGACTTACAACACTTCCACACAATAATCATTAGCTATTGTAGGATGCATACCTCCATGTCCAAACTTGTCCCTGAGGCCTTCAGAGGACAAGAACACTGTGACCCCATGTGTTTCTAACCAGGA
>JARVGV010001153.1:2771327-2788157 GCA_031762435.1 Hypsolebias longignatus | reverse complement strand
GGGCTAATGGCCTACTGGGATGCTAGTGACGCCGTCCTCCACCGTACAGTAGTACCTGTACAGTACTGTATTCCTCCGCCGCTGCACTGTGTACTGTATTCTTCCGTCGCTGCGCCACCACGTTACGTTTAACAACGTAAAACCGACGTAAAGTGAATAAGGGAGATGCGTCGTAACCTCGAAACGTCGTAACCCGAGACCGTCGTAGCCCGAGGACTACAGCTCTCTGCCTCTGGCTGCACTCTCGGCCACGCCCACTTTGCCCCTCTGCACTGAGATTAGTTGATCAGCTGCAGGAGGAAGCTTCTCCCACAGCTGTGGGCTGCACACAGGTACTAAATCATTTAAAAATAATTTATTTTATACAGTATTTTAAAAAATCCATGACGATCGTGAAGCTCATCCATCATTCAGCCACTGTGTGTCATGTCCAATCTTACTTTGAAAAACCATGATAGAGCGAGTCCACGAAAAACAAACTGCAAAGTGGCGAGGGACTACTGTACTGTTGTTTAAAAGAGAAGGATAAGAAGAAAACAGAACAAAGTTAGTGAAGGAGGCAGATGTTGGAGGAACAAAACTTAACACCATTACGTTATCAAATGTGATATTTTTCAAACAGCTAGCTTAAAGTACCGGAATACTTTGGATCCAGTCAGCCTTAAAGTGAACCCTGCTCAGTAAACACTGTTTATCAGTACCGCGGTTTCAAAGTAAAACGGACAGAGCTGACCAGAACCAGACTGGTGTACGCAGCGCAGACTAGTGGTGTGGAGGAAACCTGTTACAGCAGTATAGAAAATACTTTTTTGTTTGTTCTTCAAATTCCACTTATTTCATTTTTTTCTTTTTGAATGGAATGAAAATTGACCAATTTAACAAAAAATATTTTTGAAGTGTGTCAGTTCAACAAAATGTTAACGATTTATCAATTTCTGAAGATTTGCTTGTAATTATTTTTTTGTTATTTATGAGTTTTATTTGAGAATACAAAGGAACTTTAGTAAAATAAAAGTGCTTCACACAAGAACTTAGAATTAAGCTTATTATATAACCATTAAATTAAATAGAGTAAAACTATGACATTGTAATGCAATCGTGATCTTTCTGATCTGTTATTTCAATATTTTTCACAGGAAGTCCAACGTTAAGCTGCTCTGTAGCTCCACAACATGGCAGCGCCGGTAAAACAAGATCTCCTGGTGTCAATCCAAGATGGCAGTACTTTATGTCTAGATTAGGTTCATTGCATCTTGCTTCTCACCGATGTGGTTTTGAGTTAGCTGAAGTGATAAGCTAAGGTTAACTCGGCTGATTTCACTCTTTGGCTGTCGGCTCGTCACATTTTCACATTTCGGCACACGGTTCTGGTCAGTGATGCGCTTGCCGGCAACGTACGGCATTCTGTATGACACTGTATACGAATTTTATTGAAAAATGTAAAAAATATGAAGAAAAACACAAATTCACTTGATGATTTCCACACATTACCTAACTCCTGAATATTAACGTTAATTTCCGCGACTCCGTATTTGTCGATGAACTTAAAGAATAATTGGTGTTGATTTCGCCGGGAGAAATACCGACAAAGATGGGAGGCGAAAATGCAGCACGTTGCACACATTTTCGCAAGCCACAGACCAGCTGCGTGCGCGCGAGCATTCGTATCGGGGTACGAGTCCTGTGCAGCCGTTCAGAGCCGTCTGCGCATCCGTCAGCCCGTCGCCCTGCATGTCGAACAGAAGAACTCCAGTTTCCGTCTCGTTAGTTTTCAACTGCAGCCGAATCAGGAATGTTCGCAGATTGTTCCACAGTTCCAGATGACAGACACACTCTGCACACAGTTGGAAAAAATAAAATAAAATCACCCACTCTTTGAGAGTGGGCCGTGTGTTTAAAGGTAGAAATATGCTGGTGTTTTGTGGACATGAGAAGCAGGCTGATGGGTGCATAAATAAGGCATGTTGGAACATCTGGTCTTTGTTGTGCGTTCAGCTTTTTAATGTCTTCAAAGAGCAACTCTGACGCATCGCTGACTACCGCTCCTTGCTCCTGCTTCATTTTAGCACAGAATAATAAACCATCTTTGGGGAATTGAGTCCCTCAGTCTCTGCCGCTCTCTTCATTTGGATATGCCAATGCAACACCCCCTCTCCCTCTTCCACTCCTGCACCCCCATTTAAGGGAACTTTCCTTTTTACTTAGTTGATTTTAAATTTTTTATACCTTGGGGAACGCTGGTGTGTGTCACTGCAGTCGCCGGCTGTGTTGCGACGAGCACAATTAAAATTCACGCACACTTTCCTTGTCCTCATTCCCCGCCACACTCAGATGCTTCCTCTCTGGACGACGCAGGAGATGGAAAAGTTGTAAATTTCTGATTATATGCAGAGTAGATTTAGTCTGGAAGGCCCCCTCTCAACACGATTAAGCACCCAGCAGCCATAAATTAAACACACGCAGGACTTCATAACCGAGCGCTAATCCTGTTGACCACGAGAGCCGTGTTCGGCTTGTACCCTCATTATGAGCACGAGTCGCGAGCAGTGTTCAACAAGGGTTCTGCTACTCAAAATCCACCGGCTACATGACACATCAGGAAATGTTTGCACCGGGCCACCAGCAGACACAGCAACACGCTCTCACACTGTGCCGCGCTGCTATTTTAGGAGAACTCATTCACTTTGCACATGGTAATTGAAAGATGACGGCAGCCTGTACTCCCTGAGAAATAAAGATCCTTCACATGTGGATTCAATGGGAGGAAGCGTCGAGGAACAAAAGGCATTTTTCTTTCTGTGGCGTTGTGGGGTCTGAAACGCTGAAAGTCGGCATGCGTGTCGAGGTCAGGCCATTTATTTGGTCTCATGAGTGACACATGACTCGCCGCCGAGATTGGCTGAAAAAATAAAAACATTCAAGGATTAAGCAACTTCCTATTGACGGATTTAAGAAATTAATGTTTTATGAATATCAGAGAATGTAGGTTAAAAAAAGACTTTTTTACTTTAATTGTGAAGTTTACAAGCCGTTTCACATTTATAAATTTAGATTCTGTATATTACGAAACGCCAATTAGTTAAATTGTCTATAAGGAAAGCCGCAGCAAATCTTTACTTCAACAAGCGACAGTGAAAGCAGATGTTGATGCTCATTTCTTTGTTTTAACAGTTGGGAAAAGGTACGATACCAGAAAACTTCTTTCCCCCCAGAATTCAACCATTAATTAACAATAAACAATTTCTCTGCACTATCTAATTGGCACCACGTTTGTCAAGATACAGTTAAAGAGACTGCTTAATTAATTAAACATGAAATCACACCTTCCCAGTGAGTGTTGGAGAATACAGATGTAAAAGTGGATTTTTTTTTTTCTGCACACCAACACCTCCACTCTAACCTATAAGAAAAAAAAATCCAGCGCCAGATTTGATAAGATTTGTTCTCTTTATCACTTTAATTAGCACCTCCCTCCTGTCCCCTTTGCAAATGAGGGTTAGGTGAGGGGGTTCGGGATTTGATGACTTAAAATGCACACAGCTAACGAGTTATTCATCCCCTGCACAGCTGTTAAGGCAATTTAACGGCTTCTTTTTCCATTCTCTTGATGCTTACTTGTCAAGGAGGGAAAGGTGGCAAGAGGCCTCGCAACTGCTCCATTATCCTGGCAGAGATGCTCTCCGATTCAAAAATGGTCACAATTTTTTCCCATTCACCTGCAGCGGGAAAGATTTACCGCTATTCATAACTCAAACTTGAGTCTTTCTTGGAACTAATGACCGTTTCAGTGCGACTGAAGATGGAAGTGTTTCGTAGGCAAACAAGGTGTGAAAAAAACCAGCCCAAACCTTGCTGCTTTAAAGCTGCTCAGAACTACGATACGAGCACATTTCCATGCACGCGGTGCACCAGCACTCCACCGTTGCCCATCTGTCACCGTGCAGTTATGATCAGAAGAAAGAAACGCACCTCGGCTCCCATAAGGATCACTAACCATGAAGGGTCACAACAAACCCCGTCACAAATGCAAATAAATGTTGGAAATTTACTGAATTAAGGTTTAAATTTTAAAAAGTTTCACCAGTTTTTTGTTTGTTTATGAATCAAGAACTAGAACAAACTTTCCTCATTAAAGCCCAAGAGCAATCCAACATCAAAAATAAAAGCCTACATTTTGATTTAAACTGCAGAAATGTACAGAGAACCAAGATTGTTAGGGTGACCATGGTAACCACACTCCGGTGTCTGTCACTCCCTGCAGAGTAGAAGCCTCAGACAGTCACTGAAACTATTAATAATAAAAAATATTCCTGAACTAGGAGTGCAAAAGCATCTGGCTGTCGATGTTGTTGACAGTATACATTAAAAATAAAACGATTTCAACGTTTGTAATGGAAATTCTGCGCTCAGACAAAGGAAGTTAATGAGAGCTTGGTTAGGGGGTTTGCAAGTTTCAGTCAGGTCAATTTAAAACCTTTTAAGACTATGAATTAAATTTAGGACCTTCATGAAGTGTTAAAAAAAGTGCACAATTTCCTTGAAAGTAACATTTATCAAGTTTCATTGAAATTCAATCCAAATCATTAAAAACCTACAACAAACCAGTTTCAGGAACCCAGGATTTTTTTCTGGTGGGGAAGTCTGGGTGTCCACCACAAAAGTCCACCTGACAGGACTGCTGCATGATGGGACATGTAGTTCTGTTACAGCCAAATACCACCTGAGGTCCTCAAAACTAAAACACGGAGCAAATGAATGCATGAAAAGAAAAAGAAAAACATTGGAAGCAATGAATGAATGAAGTGAACAAATTAAAGATGTAAAAAAATATGTTTTAAGACATAAAATGTTAAATCTGGACATATTTAAGATCTATAAGTTTAATCAGGTTTAAGTGTACAGACTCTGCGCTCTGAAGAGATACAGGAGAAAACTCTAAAGGCTGAGTTTTACTAAGCAAGACGTCAAGACATTTGTTCTTACTGAGGTGGTTGTGTGACAAAAACTACTTTTTGTTCTCACACCACCTCCGAGAACCCGTTCGTTGCATCGGGGTATTCGCCAGTTATTGTGTGACTGGTCAGAAGTTAAAAAAAATCAACATCTCTGTTAACTGCGCTGTCGCTGTGTTGTTTCAGTTTGAGCGTGACGTCTGCTGCAGTGGGAGGAGCTTACCAGGAATTCTCACTCCAAGAATCCGTCCAGAGGACCTGACTTAACCTTGTTAAGAGTTCTCTCTAGTTTCTCTTTAGAGCGTGAAAAGAACGTCTCACAGCACGTGAGCAAGAACAGATGTCTTGCGTCTTGTGAAGTACGTAACAAGCTTAAGTTCTACAGCAGAGAAAGACACATGGAGTGAAAGAACACAAAAATGCCAACATTTTGATTTACAAAATGCTGAAGAATTGTTAAGAATGTGAAAATAAGAGGTTGTTTGCATACAAAAAAAATGTCTGGACAGTTGAGACAGCTCAAAAACATGACATCACTTACTAGGTTGTGAAAAAAATCTAAAAAAGGATATAATTAATCTCCAACAGATTGTGGTAAAACCATTAATTATCTAAAAGTACAAGTCCTTAGTTTGTAGCCAGGTCTCTGAGTAAATGAGTCCTCGAGGCTCAATGAGATTAACCTGCCTAAATAAAGGTTGAATGAAAAGTCATATAAAGTCCAACTTTCTGTGACTCATTTAAAGTGTCTGTGACATCAAATTTTTACAATAATTAATATTAATAATGAACCCATTTTTGAACGATAACATTGCATTGCAAAAAAAAAAAAAAAACAGTTTATCTCATAACAAAGTCACAGGAAGTGATGTCAAAGGGGAACGCCTGCATGTGAACAGAGCATTGCTACAATGGCTAACAGACAGTAGAGAAGAGTCGGATGTTTGAGTCAATATTAGAGAGAGAAGAAGAGTCAGAGTTCAAATAAGACAATAGATAAAGGCCAGGGAATTCCCCTTTGATGTCACTTCCTGTTTCACTTTAGCCACTCCAAGTAAGAAGAGCCAGTTATGTGATCAAAATGAGCAGATTTTATGTATTCTGCCAAATATCTTAAATATTAATATATTTTCTTCCACTTTGTGTATTTGGTGGGTATGCATGTCACAGCCTCTTTAAACTTTGATGTTTCTACTGTGACGTCTATCTGAGCTGAAGAACTCAAAACAGGGCAGAGCTTTCTCAGATATCACTAAAATCCAGGTGTCACCTATTTGTAGATATTCACAGTTTTCTTTGCTTGTTTTGTCTACGATGTACTATGTTCTGTTAACAAAAGTCAAGACACATTATTCCTGCCTGAGACGTGCTCTGATGTGTTTTTGTAGGCTCAAAATGCCAAGTGAGCAGAGTAGTGAGACAAGAACTGTGTTGAAAACACAATAATAATAATAATAATAATAATAATAATAATAAGCATGTGATGCATTACTATAACAAAAAGCCAATCTGAAAGCTTCTGTTATCTGTTCAGGTAAAAACAACTTAAATCCGGCTGTTTACCTCTTGCATGGCTGTCAGTTCTCTCCTCTTTACAAAAATAAAAACAGAATTCATTAAACATAATTCAGACCGGGAAGTGGTGAGGCACTTTTGACGTGCAAACGGCCTGAAAATCTGTGATGCAACTTTTGCTGTTGAGTCTGTTTTGGTCAATGCATGAGTGGAGCCATTGTGACGAGTGGCGCCTGGTGAGTGGTGTTGTTCATCCATGAGTTATTGTTTTAAAATGAAAGTGGTAAAGCAGGTTTAAAAACAAAAAAAAAGGGTTCAATGAGTACTTCAAACCGCAAGAGGCCACTTCAGCTAAAATCATAGAAAATGAACAAGAGGCTGCAGACTGTATAAATAAAGATGAGCTGATTGTTATTGAAATATTTGGGAAAATCTGCTAACTGCAGGCTTCACAGAGATCGATTATGGCAGGAGACAAAAAAGCAACAATAGGAGCCTTAACTTTTCTAACCTGCAACGTTCAGAGCTGTTATTCCTCACTCACATCGATCAGCTGAAAAAAAGATTAGAATCGACAGAGAAATCTATTTGAAGCATGAGCTGAGTGAACAAACTCGAACGGCTCGAACTTCAAAGACGCTGAAGTGCTAAGCAGATCCATCTGTCCGCTCTGACACGTTTCTGCTCGAGATGCTCCGACTGTAAACAGAGGTGGAAGGTATGTTGTGTCTGCCTCTCAGCTTCCAACAAAAGCTGTTTTGTCTGAGCATAAAAAAGACCAGCTACAATGTGTCGGCCTCAAACGATAAATAAAAGCTGTGGAGCGTTGCTCCCAGCAGCTTAAACTGCCTGAAACCAGCAGACGAGGCCTGTTTACCACCCCCAAATGTTGTAATAGATTTACAAAAATCCAAATAATTCTAAATTAGGTTGCGCTAATAAAATCAAACCAGATAAGAAACGAGCGTAAGCTTGTGTTTTCATAAATCAGAGGACATGTATGGTGTGATGCTGCTGAACTAATGAGATCAGGAGGACAGTTTGAATCCCCCGCACTGGTTCCTGTTTAATCTAGTCTCCTGAAACCTGGAAGGCAAAGAGTGACTCTGTGATTAAAGTTATTAATTTCCACACCTCTAACCATCTGATTATCCACATTTAGAAATCCAGGTGTGTGTTTTTTTCCTAATAGTTGGCAGCTCAGCACAAGAGGAAGAAAAAAGTAAAAGTCTTAAAGACGAGTTCCCAATTATTGTTGCAGCGAACCCACAGAGATTGCCATCATTAAAAAAAACTTTATTAGGCTTTCTGCTGCATTTCCTGTTTGATTTACTGTGCAGTCCCAAGGGCTCATGGGTAGGCGTGAGGACTCCATGGCATGAGCTAGACCTGCCGACGTTGTGCCGCAGCAACCTGAGCGTAACATCCCTATTAATCTGGAGACAAACGTGGCACGAACACAGCGAAGGCGGCGGCCGATAAATCTGCTGCAGACGTTTTAATGCTGCGGCGCTCATGTTGATGCGTCGACAGAGAGCAAACCAGGACAACACCTGACAGGTGCAGCCTTTTCACACAAGCAGAAAGTGGAGGAAGTTTAACGGGCTGAGGCAAAACTCACTTCCTGCCATTTATTATGGGCAGAATTTTAAAGCCAAGCTTAAACTTTTATTTTAGTCAGATTGTTAAAGGTCTATTGCTTTCCTTAAAAAGGGCAACATTTTACAAGCTTACTACTTAAAATTAATTGAAGAAAAGAATATAACCAAAACTAACAATAGTAAATAAATAAATACATAATCAATTTTCAAAAATGCTCATCTTAACAGACATAAAAATTAATTATATTTTCTGTGTAAATTTTACAAATATTGAGCTAAACCTTGATATGCAGTGTTTCCCTTAGGGTCGGCTTAGGTTTCCTGAGCTGTCCCTTAGTTCTGCCGCTATAAGCTTAGACTGCTGGAGGACAAACTGACCACACTTTTTGACTTTGCTACTGTCTTTACTTACTGTGCTCAACCCGTTTTGTATTTGTAATTATTTTTTTCTATCCTTAACATGTGGGGGGTTACTGTCTTTCAGGTACACCTGGACCTATATCTGGACCGACCATTCTGTGTGCGTTTGTCTCTCCTTTCTGTCCTCTCAAGAGATGGCTGCTTGTCCTGAGCCTGGTTCTGCCAGAGGTTTCTTCCTTTTTAAAAGGGAGTTTTTCCTTCCCACTGTTGCCATTGTACTTGCTCAGGATGGGAGACTACAACAAAGCCAGGATTCAACATGTCTGCTTCTTCCTTAGGTAGATTACTTATTGACTTTTCTATGTATGTGAATGTTCCTGTAAAAGTGCCCTGAGACAACTTTGTTGTGATTTGGTGCTATATGCAGTAAATAAACTGAATTGAATTTAATTGATTTAGCATCACATATGACCCTTTTAGATTCCTTCATAACATACACAGTCAGCAAGTGGACTTTTTTTTTAATCTCTCCATATTTATCTGACTACAAGTTTGAACAGCTTCCAACATGACTATTAGTCTTTTTGCACTTTATTAAAATAAAAAGGTTTGTAAGCTCAATCATCAAGGTAAATAAATACAAAAAAGGCTCAGATTTGCACATTTGTTTCTGATGTCATTTTCAGTTTATACATACTGTATATAAATGCCCTGTGTGTGTTAAACACCACTTGCAGAGAAATAAAGCATTTCTTATGGAATTCCATGGAATATAAGCACAAAAAACTGAATTAAATTATGAATAAAATCAAAAAAGGTTCAATACAGTGAATAAAAAATACTTTCTGTAACAACCAGGCCGTCATGCAAACAATTAAAATAAAGCAGATTCAACATGTATAAAAATTGTTCAATACTTGTGTGAGAGTACAAAGTAGAAACAAACAGGTTCCATTAAACGAGACTACTGTATTTTACAGGTACACTAAACGCATGCAGTGTCTGTATTCTGCAATGCATTATGGTCTAGATGTATTCATGCCTACTTCCGGTTTGTTTAAATACAGTCTAGTGTCCAAGATCTATCTACATTTCAACTGTGCAGTAATTTTGGCACCTGGGGGAACATTGCAAATTGAGAGCATTTTCACTACCACAATGTAAAATGACCCAAAAATAAATAAATAAATAAATTTAATGAATCCTTTTGTATACAAAAGTCAA
The DNA here is from genome assembly GCA_031762435.1 of Hypsolebias longignatus. Classification (NCBI taxonomy): domain Eukaryota; kingdom Metazoa; phylum Chordata; class Actinopteri; order Cyprinodontiformes; family Rivulidae; genus Hypsolebias; species Hypsolebias longignatus. The sequence continues at coordinate 2,778,505 of JARVGV010001153.1, read as the reverse complement.
ATAAACCGGACTGAAGGACGAAACCAGTAACTGCGTGAGGAACTGAATATCAGTGTGTGATTCTATGGTGCAGCCTGATTTTACACATGCGCATTAGCAATTGTTAAAAGGTAAATTAGCATGCTCCAGCAGTACTCACAGCAGAAAAAAAAAAAAAAACAGCCGGAAAGTTAAGTTTAGCTCACCAAAGATGTTCTTTTGAAGACAAAGTCCGCCTGAGATGAAGTGCTCAGTGTCCACGGTTGCTAACGGAACAGCTAGCAAACAAATGTTGAAAAATGTCTACATTAACAAGTGTTACCCGGCCTATTTACTTAAGTCAAGTTTGTATAATGCTGTTGCCAAAAAAAAACTAATTTATTCTAATTTTGCGTCGAAATCATGTCCACTTGTTGCCATCTTTGGTGTATTAGCGACTAACTGACTGTATGTAAATTAGATGCTGAGTTAGTCCCGCGCGAGTCCGAAGAAACCGCCCATTGGTTGAAACTCAAAAGCTGATTGGTTGATCAAACCGTCGGTCAACTCTGCTCGGATACCGCGTATAAGAACTTCTGATTGGTTAATATTTTCTTAGAACAAAATTTACTGATTGACCGAAAATACAAAAATAAGCTTGTCTTACACCGTTTAATACAAGAAAAGCAAGTTTTAATTATTTTACAAAATGCATTAAAAAGTATTAAACAATCTTAACAGATTCAGATCATAATCATCATTTGGAATGTTTCAGAAAATACTGGTATGTTTCATTGCATTATTATTATTATTATTATTATTATTATTATTATTATTATTATTATTATTATTATTATTTCTTGGTTCCACTTATGACCTAAACAAGAATTTTAGAAAGTGCTGATCGACCACAGCTGGTTACTTGTTACATTTACTGATTTTGACCTTCATAGTGGGTTTTTTTGACCCAACTCGACCTGTTTGCAATAAAACCTGGTTTAATAAAGCTTAAACATTTGTGTGGACTACAGTGTAGTGTAGAAATGCAGTTTGCTAATATTGTTTTTTTTTTTAATTTTTTTTTTGTTATTTTTTTTTTTTTTTTTTTTTTTTTTTTTTTTAACAAAAGCAAACTATAACAAAAATAAATTTGAGGGGCAAACCCACACCTGCAGGTGCAGCCGTCACAACTAAGAAACTTAAAAAATTGAAACCTATTGTTTGACTAAGTCCATTTCTAAAGTTCACTTCAAAGATTCAAGTCTTTAGCTTATCTCAAGGTCTTCACTGCAGCTGGAAAGAAACATTTTCAGCACCAGATTGTAGATTTCTTTAGATTTAAGCTCTTGCACAGAGTGATGGATTATTTAGCAGACAAAATGGCTGAAAGAAGCACCAAACACTGGCTCCTTCCAGAACTCCAAGTCTTCATTACGATGGCTCAAAAGTTTAAAAAGGAAAGCATAATTAAGATGTTTGTTCCTGAAGCTGCCGTTTCCTTCAGTTTCTGACGTGGAAACGCTCACTTTTGATTGACGTCTTCAAGAGTTCTCTGGGGGATTGTGTTCAGTGGAGCGTGCACGGTTTGCAGTCTTTAAATATGCCCGTGCTGCAGATGTGCGTCTTTCCTGCAACACAAAATAATGCATGTTCCTCCACTAACTCGCCGCCGCTGCTGGTTCAGCTTCAAAACTGTTCGCTTCACTTAAATGTTTGTTGTTTTTCTGAACCATGTGCTTTTATCTGTTTTCGCCTCCTTCACTCAGATCCGACAGTTTTCCAGTACAAGCCGGGCTTTATTTCTGGACGCCACTTCAAGATGGACGAGCAGTGGAAAGAAAATGTGCAAAGAAAAGCAGAGAAAATGTGTTTTCTGTGAAAATGCCGCTGAGAGCCGAAGGACTTCATTAGGAGTTGTTGAAAAACAGATTGTGAAAGGTAAAACAGCTAAATAGAAGCTAAAAGCGAGCGCTGCAGCTGGTTAAAGCTAAACTTAGCAAAAATCTAAAAGCAGTATTGCTTCATTAAGCTTAAATTGACCAAACAGCAGCCAAAAGCAAACAGATGCTAAACAAATGCTCAAGCTAAAACTGACTAGCAAAAGCCTAAAATGAGCAACGCTGAAGCTAAATGCAAAAAAAGTAATAAAACAAAAGCTGAATTTTTTAATTTAGGCATTACAGAACAAAAAAAGCTAGAATTGGTAAGCACCTAAATGTTATCATAAGCAAAACAGTAGCTAAAGGCCAAAATTAGCAAAAGTGTAAAATGAGTTAAACATTAACAAAACAGAAAATCAGCACAGCCCTAGCTAAAAGTTAAAATTAACTAAACAAAATCTAAAAGCTACAATTAGCCAAACAGCAGTTGAAAATTAAAAGTAATAAAAGCTAAAACCAAAGATGAACAACAGTTAGCTGCAAAGATTAGCAGAACAAAACTGCTTAAGCTTAAATTAGCAACAGAAACAAAAAGCGAACAGGAAACAGAAAAGATTGAAATTAAACTAATTTACTGAAGAACCAGTTTAATTTTAAACACAAGGTTTTAGTAAATAAACATAAATATTTAGAAAAACGTAACATCACAAAAAAATAATTCATACAAAAAGATACAAGCCAGCCATCCATCAATCCATCATCACCATACATCCATCATCTATCATAGATCATCCATCATCCATACATCCATCAATCATACAGTATCTATCCATCCATCATCCATCCATCATCTATTAATCCATCATCCATCAATCATTCATCCATCCATAATGCATCATACATCCATCCTCCACCTATCACCCATCCATTACCCATCATCCATCCTTCGATCATCTTTCATCATCCATCCATCCATCCATCATCTATCCATCTATCATCAACCATCTATCCACCATCCATTCATCATCCCTCCATCATCCATCCATTATCCATCATCCATCCATTCATCAACTATCATCCTTACATCATCCATACATACATCCATCCATCATTCATCCATACATACATCTTCCACCCATCATCAAACATCCATCATCTCTATCATCCATTGTCATCCATCACCCATCATCCATCCACCACCTATCATCTTACCATTCACCATCTATCCATCATCATCATCATCCATCCATCATCTTGTTCTGGACTCAGGTCTTGGGGGCAGCATTTTGAGCAGGGACCTCTGAACATCTCTCTCCACAGCCACCTCCTCCAGCTCTCCTGGGAGGACTCCATGTGTTCTCAGACCAGCAGAGACATAGTCTTGGGGGGTCCTGGACCTGGAAAACCTCCCAAAGGCTCCATTCTTACCAATGTCTGACCCATCTCAACTGGCTCCTCTGGATGTGGAGGAGCAGCAGAGTTTTTACTTTTCTAACTTTCCCTAAAAAATAATCCTAATAACATAAAATGTAATGTTCTTTTACAGTAATCTATCAGAAGTACTTTACTTTAAGAGTAACTTTTTTATTATGAAAACCACCACCAGCTTCTTTGAGTCGCTGCAAACCAAACACGTCTTGAACTCATCCCTGTTCAAATTCAACTTTATTTAGAGCCCACCCAGGTCCATCACGCACGTGCGTCAGCCTGACCCTTCACGTGGAAACTGCTTGTTTGCCACGACACGGAGGACGTCTGCAAATATCACAAGAAGATGCCGTTTGTTTTTTAATCCCCGTCTAAAAGGAGCGACGGCACCTCATCTTCTAACGCAGCCCAATAATTTCAGCATCATTCATAGCAGCGCGAGACGCTCGAGGTAAGAGCTTCAGTGACTCAGTCACCGTTTGTGCCGTAATTATTTCTATCTGAACACGTGAGGCTTGAAGTGATGCAGTTTGAAACCTGTCCAGGTTCTGAAGTCACCTGCAGCTTCCAGCCCAGTCAACCTGAAACCTTTCAAGATCTCCTCCCTCTGCGTGTCAAACTGAAGGCCCATGGGCCACGTCTGGCTCGACCCTCATGTTCGTATTTTAACTGCGTTGGAGCTGAAACTGGTTTTGTCTTGAGAAAAAGAGCAGCTTGAGGTTTGATTGTTCGCTCGGTTGATTTTAATGTGGAAGGGGCGACAAAACCAGCTGAACTCCTGGTGTGCCTCAGGGCAACTGGCTCGAGTTAAATTAGTTTCCTCTTTGCCCCTTTCTTCCACGACCTCGCTGCTTCTTCATGTTTGGATTTTTTTTTTTTTTTAAGTTTTACTGACGACGCTGAAGGATTTAAACGTCTTGTATTCAAGTCTTTGAATTAACGACCAGAACTGAGGTCGACCGGTCGGGTTCTACCAGCTGATCCAGGTCCAGATGAAAAACTTGAAGATCTCATCCTCTTTCTACACTTTGCTTTTGTTCGTGTTTTTGCAAGAGCTGATCATTATTTTATCTGGTTTGAAATAAAAACTGTCATTTTATTTCCTCTCGTTTCAGTTTGTTTTATTTACAGCATCAAACAACAGAATAGAAGCGCAGCAGAAGACGTCTTAAATTACAGTTTCTTCATTCAGCTGTTTTTATTTTAATGTTATAAAAATGAATTTATATTGTTTGATGAGGTTCATTTATATATTTAATCACAAATAGACTGTGGTTGCCAACCCCTCGTCCTGAAAGTGAAAACGTTTAGTCGTCGGAGTCAGATCGTGGTGAAAATGGCGATAATGATAAAACGCTGCAGCTGCTGAGGTTTGTTGGCACCTCTGTCAGTCAGCGGCTCGTCTGAACGCAGAACAAAACACAAGAAGCACAAGTGGAGCTCAACGGTGCCGCTTTATTTGGCGACGTGTCGTGTTTTCACCTGTCCTCCGATCATCGCCTCGCAGCGTCTGACAGGTGCGTGAGCCGCTTCAACACACTCTTCCACTTTGTCTTTTTCAGAACCATAGAGACGTTTGTCTAACAGGTGAGGTCACGGCGAGGTCAGGACACCTGCGCTGTGTGTGTGTGTAACATCTGAACTGCTCGCTCCAGGTGTTCACACCTCCCACTTTATTGATTTCAGTTTCGACAGGTGTTGCAGAAGCAGAGCTGCAGGTACAGGCGCTCAGAGGAAGAGGCACAGTGCACGCTCTCACAAACTTCAAATATATTTACAAATAATAAACAATCAGTGACTCATAGGATGTGATATTTACAGTTATTACAAACCACACACACGCGCACACACACGCCCGGCTGCACGTCTGTAAAAACATTTCACATCGTCCGAACTCCGCCGCTCGAGTCAATGCCAAGAAATGTGAGGAACAACACAAACAGTTTAATGAACAACCACGGGACATTTCTGCAGAGGAACCGAGGAACACTTAGAAAAAACAGTCGTAACAAAATAACCGGAGCGCTCATCGAGGCGAGCGATGTTAAAAAAAAAAAAAAAAGACTGTACAGGAGTTTTTTACACTTTCTGAAGCGGGTCGTTAACCAAAGGAAGACGCGTCGCCGACATCACAGATTGCATATGTCCCCCCCCCCCAGCTCTTCTGCAGGTCAGTCGTTTCCACCTCAGCTTATTTGCATGATAGTAAAAATTGCATACGACAAGAATTGTGAAGCTCGTAGCGCGATTTAAAGCACATTTCTCCACTGAAGACGTTTAAGACACTTTTTGTTTTTACTGCCCATTCAAATCACATTTATAAATAGAACAAAAACAGGAGGGATAAAAAAAAAAAAAAAGTTGTGACAAAGTTTAAACAATCAAGACTAATTACATGAAATAAATAATGACAACATAAACAGTTTAATTCACATTTCTACGTGTGGCGATTCAGTTACAGTGACGGAGGTTCTGCAAAATAATCTAACACCGGCAGTGCCGTATCGTACAAGGCATTTGTTGGCATAGTTTATTTTTTTACAGTTACAATATAATGTCTATATATATTTATATTATATATCTTCCCTAACGGGTAATAAGTAAAGACTGAGCTGTTCTGTGAGACGCTCTGGACTCGTCCTCCAGCAGGATCCAGACTCTGAACCTCACGTTAAGGCCTTCACAACCGCTTGGTCCTCGATTTCATTCGCTGTTTTAAATTAAAAAAAAAAAAAAAAAAAAAAAAAAAAAAAAACTAAATCCAGTATAAAGGTACAGGACGACGATCAAACTCCCGGGTTTTTTTTTTTTTTTTGAACAGAATCAGTGGCTCGACAACAGAAGTCAGTGTAAAACAACGCACATCGAGTGCAGCCAGCAACGTTTCCACGGCAACAAACTTACAAGAACTTTTATTTTGTGCAGATTATTAAAATGATGCATGAGTCTTTACAAGTTTTACAAAATTCAAAAAGTAGAACGTCTGAAACGTTTTCCAGTGTGTGAACGCCTCACGCCTCCTTCAGGCGCCGTCAGAACGCCGCTGCTCTTCAGTCTGAGCGGTTCTGCAGCCTTCAGTCGGGTTCTGCAGCAGAACCTCAGAGTTCATGATTGAATCTGTGTGGGGGGAGGAGTCTATTATTTAAGAATCTGCGTGGGGGGAGGAGCCTACTCTTTGACCTCGTGCTCCGACTCGGCCTGAGCCTCGGCTCCTCGGGTCAGCTGCTCCTCCATCTTGATGGAGAAGATGGTGCTGTTGGTCTGCGTGCTCTCGTCCAGCTCCTTCAGCAGCTCCCCGCTCTCCCTGAAGTCCGTCAGCTCCTCGTCGAAGGCGGGGCTGCTCCTGCTGCTGCTGCTGCTGCTGTTGGCCGCCGTGTTGCTGCTGCTGCCGTTGTTGTTGCTGCTCGGCTCTTTGGGCGCCTTGGCCGGGTGGTTGACGTAGAAGCGCTGGTTCTGGAAGAACTTGATGATGGTGAGCTTGGGTAGGTCCAGCTGTGCCGACAGGGTGTGGATGGCCTCCTCGTCGGGGTACAGGCCCACGTCCTGGATGAAGCTCTGCAGGATGCCCAGGGCCTCCAGGGAGATCTTCCCCCCGCTGCCGCGGGACTTCACGCGGCCGCCCTCGTCCTCCAGTTCAGCCGGGGAGGCGGTGGAGGGCTGGCGGGGCGGCAGCCGGGGGCCGGGGGTCGGCTGCTGCAGCTGCAAGGGCTGCTGGGACAGAAGAGGCTGGGAGGGGTGGAGGGACAGGGAGGGTTGGTGCTGATGCATCTGAGTCTGCTGAGACTGTGGAGGAGAAAACAAGAGCAGAGGTTAGAAGATAATCTGGATTTGAGAGGGAACGTTTCTCCAGATTATTCTGGACTCCTTGAAGGAATGCATGCCCCCCACCCCACCCCCCAAATAAACTTCCTG
>JARVGV010001153.1:2754945-2766797 GCA_031762435.1 Hypsolebias longignatus | reverse complement strand
GAGATACAGAGAGACAGACAGACATGTCTGACAGACAGACAGAGATAGAGACAGACAGATTGATTGAGTGAGAGACACAGAGAGAGAGACCATCAGATTTAGTGAGAAACAGACAGAGAGCGAGAGAGACAGAGAGAGACAGACAGATTGAGTGAGAGACAGACAGAGCGAGAGAGAGAGACAGACAGACAGAGAGACATATTGAGAGAGAGACAGACACAGTGAGACAGACAGACATAGAGAGAGACATATTGAGAGAGAGACAGACAGAGACAGAGAGAGAGACAGACAGTGAGACAGATAGAGCGAGAGAGAGACACACAGAGTGTGAGAGACAGACAAGCACAGAGACAGACAGAGCGAGAGAGAGAGACAGACAGTGTGAGAGAGACAGTCAGAGAAAGACAGATTGAGACACAGAGAGACAGACAGACAGATTGAGAGAGAGACAGAGAGAGACAGTCAGAGAAAGACAGATTGAGAGAGACAGACAGAGCGAGAGAGAGAGACAGACAGACAGACAGTGTGAGAGAGAGACAGTCAGAGAAAGACAGATTGAGACACAGACAGAGAGAGACAAACAGAGAAAGACAGATTGAGACACAGAGAGACAGACAGACAGATTGAGAGAGAGACAGAGAGAGACAGTCAGAGACAGACAGACAGATTGAGAGAGAGACAGAGAGAGACAGTCAGAGAAAGACAGATTGAGAGAGACAGACAGACAGATTGAGAGAGAGAGACAGACAGAGAGAGAGAGACAGACAGAGAGAGAGAGACAGACAGAGAGAGAGACAGACAAGTCACTTCACTGGAAGCCAAACAGAATTTACTCGTCAGCTGTTTCTTGGAGCTTCAGCTTGTCCTGTGTCTGCTGCGTGTTCCCTCCAGGTACAAGTTCAACCCCCAGCAGCTGTTTTCTGGCCACAGCTGGAGGCTCAGCCGACTGCGACAGACCAAGTGAAAACAGCAGAGGAGGAAGGCTGTTCCTGCTGCTGATCTTGTTGGGCCTCCTGATCCAGTCACTTTTCCAGATGGACAGAGGTCATATTGCTTCTAATGAAGAAGGTGGGTCACCATGGAATCTCAAGGTCCCTGTGGGCAGGTTCTCTTTTCTTCAGACGTGGATTTACAGAAGCAGCCATGACACCAGCTGCATCCTGCACAGTTCAACATATCTGTAGATAAATAGATTTATGACAACGTTTACAACAAGTTTAAATAATGACTGAGTCTGTGACAGACGAGGGACATCTGGTCACCTTGAAGTCAACCAGGTGTGAAAGAGCTCAGAGGATTGAGAAAAGCCTGGTTTGTTTGCCAACGTCAAGCCTCACGTTAGTTTCTCCTTGAGCGTCCATGGACATGGAGCAGAAACAGGCTGTGCTGAAGCTGCTGGATGTCTGTCCCCCCCAGAGCCGAGGGAACCTTTGACGTTCAGCAGCCTCAGCACCGTCTGTGCTCCATGAACAGTTCAGTTGAGAAAACAGCAACAAAGTGCCAAGGTTTGATTTTAGCTAATATAAAGTTCTTTCACACTCGTTTTTTTTTTTTAAATAAGCCTGGGAAAAAAAACTGTTTTCATGTGGCTAGTGATTAGCCTTTAGCCTCTTTCTTCATACTCTGTGCTTTTATTTTGACAAAACTATCCATTTGAAATCTTTTTCTTTACACACATTTTAAACAAAGTAACTTAATGTACTTTCAACATTTAAGGGTAAATACAGAAGCATCATGAGCATGTTCCTGCCTTAAAAACAAGAAATGAGAATTCACTTGTACCCAAACTGGATTCCAGTGTGGACGCAACACAGGCGGTGAGGAACTCTTGTTCTCCAGCTCCTGGTAGTAGCACACTGTCCATCACCACAAGGTGGCTCTAGTAGTTTCTTTTAAAGACGACACCTTTAGAAATATTTTAATAAAACTGCTCACCACTCGGAGCAGAGGGGTCCTGGAGGCCCGCTGCACGTTTGATCCATTTCCCTGCTTCACATCTTCAGTGCGTGTTGAAGCAGGACTCAGACCAGTTTCAGTGGTTTTTACTGCTGAAAGAAACCAGACTCTGAATTATGTGGAGTTTTTATTATAATCAACATCTGGTCCAAACAGCAGCAGAACACCTTTTGTTGTGGAGGTGATGGAAGCAAGAAGCAGTCTGGTGTCGGCTGCTCAGACATTTGTCTCCAAACAGGAAGAGCGCTCTACACCAGACCAGATGTTCATGTCACACTTCATATGGATTCACATCAACAACAGGTTTCCAACTGGAAATCTTCCATGTTGTTTAAATTCACTGCTGCACTTTGAAATCTGTCACAATCTGTTATTTTCAGAGATTATGAAAATATGTATTTTTGATGTTTTTGTTCAAATAAAGATTTTCTTGACATTTATTTCTTGTTTTTACTAAGATGACTGAGAAAAAAGGCCATTTAATGTTTTAACTGTACAGTATTGTTATTTACAGGTTTTTTTTTTAATCTACCAAGGATAATATTAGTTTAATATTCAGTCAGCGTGTAGTTTGCTCTAGAAACCTTCTCCTCTGGAGAACTAATGTTTTTACAAAAACATGCAGCTACAACAAACTGAACGTTGAACCTGTCGGTAAAATTAAATTTAAAAACCTTTACAAAAAGTTTTGTTTTAGCTACATTTACAGCATAGATGAACACTTTAAATTAAATTAAACTTAAGACAGCCTACAACCTGTGCAGTAATTTAAACAATGTTAGGTGTGGTTTAAGCGTGTTGTGCTCACAGCTGAACATCTTTACACTTCGGCTGCTGTGACTCAGAGTTTAGCTTCATTAACTTGTTGAATTTAAACGCTGTCAAACTTCATCGTTAAGTCTCTCCGTGTCGTTTGTCAACTAAAACATTAAAAATGTGAAGTGAAGCCGTTTCTGCTCACAAAGCTCCATCATCTGTCCCAAACCTCCAGGACAGGCAGGAAGGGTAAGTCTGTGCTGCCCAGGTAGGTTCTCCCTCGGTGCTGGAAGACGTCGCTCACGGCCCACGTCAGGCGGCCCTGGGGGTCATGGAGCGTTCCCACGACCTCGCCGTCTAACCCCAGCTCCAGAACCAGACCATAGTACGGCAGCAGGAAGTTGAACCAACTCAGAGGGAACACCTGGAAACAAAAACCATCAGAGATCTTCAGACGGACACGTCAACGTGAACATCATGTCACAATCTGACATTAAAAGTTTTACACAACAGTCATTAAAATAATTCTCAGCTGAAACTGGCTTGTTTGAACAAGCAAACAAATTAAAAATTAACTTGGGCTGAAATTAGATCAAATATAGAAATTAAGTAAAAAGACAATATTTAACTAACACAAAATTGTTTATTTTGACCAACTTCCGTTAAAGTTGATCGAGTCAACACCTAAAAAAAATTCCTGTAATTAAATTTTGTTCTTTAAAATATATATACTTGATGTGGGAATGAACTGCATCATGGGAAGAAGTTACAGTTTCACTGAAGGATTTTAATTGATTTTTTTTTTCAATTAAGTCATTTCTGCTTCTTATTCAGGCTGAAACAAACATCTGGACAAATCTAAAGCTCTCAGACTGCAGGTTTACTTGTGGTTCCCAGAGTTTCTAGAAGCAGAATGGGAGGAAGATCTTCCAGTTCTCAGGCTCCTCTCTTGTGGAATCAACTTCCAGTTTCGGTCCATGAGCTTGACACATTGTCCAGTTTGAAGACTTTCCTGTTTGATAAATCCTATAGTTGGGGTTGGCTTGTTATGCTGCTATAGGTTTAGACTACTAGAGGACAAATTGACCTCATTTCCTTAAATGAATTAGTAAAATTGAATAGTTTTAATTTGATATTATTTCTTAATGTGATTCTTGACCTGCCATTGTGTATCTGTTCCTACCAAACCCAGCTGGTTGAAGCAGATGGCCGCTTGTCCTGAGCCTGGTTCTGCTAAAGGTTTTTCCCTCATGAAGGAGTTTTTTCTTTCCACTGTCGCCTTCATGCTTGTTCAAGATGAGAGTTCTGCTGCTCCTCAGATAAACAGTTTTATTATTTTATATAAAATGTTTCTGTTCAGTCCCTGAGACGACTTCTGTTGAGACTTGGACTTTTAGAAATAAACTGAATTGAAAAATATCTCATGATCATTAATATGACAGAACACATTCTGCCCATCCATCATCTTCACCCTCGTTTCTTTCCAGTTTGAGCATTTAAAATATATATTTTTTGCCTTTCCTTCCCTCTGAACAAACATCTCTGACTCAGAGAATCTTGAGCTAAAGCTCGGTGTGGTAGTAGCTGAGAGTCATTCACAGCACGTCACATGCAGGTTTGACCAAAACAGCCAGATCTCTTATTTCTCAACATCCAACCTGAAACTTAGATTTAAATAGAAAGCAGAGTTGTTTTACTTCAGCAGATTTATACGAGTAACCGCGGCGACGACGACGATGGGAGTTTGTTTGGACGGAGCTGCAGAGACAGAAGAACTCCTCAGCTCGTCCACGTCAGCACCGCGAGGAAGACGTGATGAAGCTGCAGGAGAGGAGAGGCGTAAAAGAACAAGGAGGACGGCCGGACAGAGAACGCAGAGAGGGGTGTGTGTGTGTTGAGGTGTGTGTGTGTGTTGAGGTGTGTGTGTTTTACAGAGAGATGCTCTCTCAGCCGGGTGGTGCGTCCTGGCAGCGCGACAGAGCGGCGCTGTAATCTCCCGGCCAGTGCGCGGCAGCACCTTTCATTTCCACGGGATTACACCGTGATGACGGTCACACACACACACGCACGCACGCACACACACACACGCAGGCAGGCCACACTGCATACAAGAGATAACTCAGCAGTTTGGTCGTCCCCTGTTCCAACTCCTCCCATAAGCCACATCAAACCCAGGAGGGCTTTTGGAGGAAGCTGAGGTGTGTGTGTGGGTGGGGGGGGGGACATAAAGAGGGGAGGGAGGCAGGGAGAGGTGGGTGGGGGGCGAGCAGAGGGGGCCATAAAGCCTGCGTGCCCACCTTGTTCCTTTGCCACGTTTATTGTTGCGTTTTTAATTTGCATGCAGAGGGATTTGGACGGCGCTCCGGTTGGGCTGTCTGTGGTTTCAGCTGATTCGGTATTGAAGAACGAACACACACACACACGCACACACACACACACACACCATCTTGTGGAAGCCAGAGAAACAGTACCCAAGCCCAACGCTGGAGTAATCCAATTCAAACACTCCCCAAACCAGCAGGATTAAACCCAAAGCAGCAGAGCCAATCAAACAAAGGCGCGACGTGAACTCCATCTCAACGCCAGGAAGTCCATTTGATGAAATAAACTACTTTATCAGTTTACACGTGTGAATGTTTCATCTTCACCTCCTGCCTTTGATCAGAGCAGCTCGCAAGTCCAAACTAAAAACTGAGAAAGATCAACTCTGAGGACGGTCAGCAGATTCTGCAGCTTCGTTGTGTTCGTGTGACTGAACCGTTTCCACAGAACAGGCCGCGAGACGAGAAGAGCGTCAGAGCGTCCCTCTTCTGCAAACTTTAAAATAAAGAGTTAAATTTAAAAATCAAAATACTATACAATAATAATCCATAAAAAGTAGTGTTGTGTAAATAAAAGGTGATGATTTGCAGATTTCTTAAGCTGCGTTCCATCAGTGAACATCACATGTTCAAATGAAGCAGCTGTATAATTTTTAGGATTAAAGAAAAGTTAGGAAGGTCACTAAAGGTCGTTTTGAATTCGACGACATCTTTAAAAAGTGGCATCCATGGCAACAAAAGCCTGAAAGTAAGTTATGACAACGAGCTGGAGGAGCATGTTGCAACTAATCGGGTTAATTGGCACCAGGTCCATAGGAAGACTACATGAAGAGCATTTTAGAAGTAAAGACGGGCGGAGGTTCACCGGTCTGTGAAACACTGCGTCTTCAATCTGGAACAATTTCAGAATATTGTTCATCCGTGGAAAAGATGAAAGACTTTGAATCTCCGTCATCTACAGTTTAAAATAAATAACAGATGAGAAGAATCTGTAGAAATCAGAGGTCGAGGCTGAAGGTCAGTATTAGAGGGTCGTGATCTTCAGGCCCTCAGGGGCCCCTGCATTAAAACCAGGTCTGGTTCTGTTCTGGGTTCAGGAGCACCACCACAGATGATGCTTAAAGCTCTATCAGACAAACAAGAAGCCGGATGTGAGCATTATCCAGAACCTCTGTCGCCTCCTCTGGACCAGAGCTTGTTTCAAATGGACCGAGACAAAGTCCAGAAATGTTCTGGGGTCAGACGGATCCAAATTAGAAATTATGTTTGTAAACAACAAACATTACGTCCTCCGTACTAAAGAGAGGAAACGTCCAGACTGTTATCAACTCAAGGTCCAAAAGCCGACCTCTCTGATGGTATGGGGGTGCATTAGTGCCTATGCTATGGGTAGCTTACACACCTGGAAAGGCTCCATCAACACAGAAAAGTTCATGCAGGTTTGAAAACAACATCTAGCATCCAGCACAGAAGAGCCAGCTACAGTCCTCCATCAGACCAGAATGGGACAGCGTTCCCTCCAGAACCTCCAACAGCTGGTCTCCTCAGGACCTGGAACAACTTTGGGATGAGTTGCTGCCATTAAATTCAAAGTAACCTCATTTTCACCTGAACCTTGTGCAGTTTATTAGTTTACTTTGTTCTGCTGTGAATAAAATACGGTTTATGAGATTTAAAAATCAAACGTTTAAACTTTTTCAGAACCGGGGTCGCACACCGGTTTGAACCGTTCGTTTCCATCATCTCCACTGCATCACGAGCGTTTGGGCTCACCGCTCCTGCCCTCGTGGGGTTCGTCCAAACGGCCTGTTCTCGCCCTTGTTGTTGAATAATTTGTGGAGCCTCTCCACCGCAGATGACGAGCACCGGCTGCTCTCCACCGGATCACAGAACTTGCTGCCCCTGCTGCTAAAGTGTTCGAATGCGTTCCAGAACAACACAAATCTAGGGCTCTTCAGCCCGGCGTATTCGGTGTTTGGTTGAAGATCATTAAGGGCTCTCTATAAATAAACAGAAGAGGCAGCTCGGAGCGGGCCCGGTGGTCGACCCACACAGTACAGAAACGTGACGGTTTAACCGATCGCTGAAACAGCCGAGACGGGAACCAAAGGTCTGGAGGAACTTGTTGTGACTGATTAAAATTATTGACTTCCAGATGTTTCCCTCAGAGTCAGAGCGGGAGAGGACTCTCAGCTACTACCACATGAGCTTAAGCTCGACATCTGCAAGAAAACTTTTCTACTTTAGTTTGAAGCTTTTATCTATTGTCCTTTAGCATATGTTTTAAGCATTTTGGCTAACCTTTGCTGCTTTTATTTAGAGCTTGGCTACTTTGACATTTTAGCAGCTTTTTAATATTTTTAGCTGCCTTTTACTTTTCTTTGCTGCCTTTGCTACATTAAACTTTTAGCTAGCCTTTTATACTTTTAGCTTAATGCTGACATTTTGATACGTTTAGCTTAAAGCCAGCATTTTAATACTTCTAGCTAGACTTTTGCTACATTTAGCTTTTGGCTATCCTTTTTCTATTTAAATTTTTAGCAATTAGATGTATTACATTAGCTACTTTTAGACTTACACTAATATTTCCTGTTTTAAGTTAGTATGTTGACGCCAAGATTTAGCTTTGACCTTTTTCTACCTTTACCCAGTATTTTTTGCTTTTTGGAAGTTATCTAGTGTTTCACTTTGTTTAGCATTTAGCTAGTGTTCTGTATCTTTTAGCTTTTAGATAGTGCCATGTTTTGTTGGGCATGTAGCTAGTGTCTTGCTTCTTTTCAATTTTAGATAGCCCTTTGCTACTTTTAGCAAGTATTTTTCTCGTTTTAGCATTTACCGGTATCTAGTGTCCTGCTTCTTTCAGGTTTCAGCTAGTGTCCAGCGTCTTTTCACTTTCAGCTAGTGTCCAGCTTATTTTAGCTTTTAGCTAGTGCCCTGCTTCTTTTAGCTTTGAGCTAGTGACCAGCTTCTTTTAAGCTTTCGGCTAGTGCACTGCTTTTCACTTTCAGCTAGTGTCCAGCTTCTTTTAGTTTTCAGCTAGTGCGCTGCTTCTTTTAGCTTTGAGCTAGTGACCAGCTTCTTTTAGTTTTCGGCTAGTGCACTGCTTTTCACTTTCAGCTAGTGCACTGCTTCTTTTAGCTTTGAGCTAGTGACCAGCTTCTTTTCACTTTCAGCTAGTGTCCAGCTTCTTTTAGCTTTCAGCTAGTGCACTGTTATTTTCACTTTCAGCTAGTGAACAGCTTCTTTTCACTTTCAGCTAGTGTCCAGCTTCTTTTTGCTTTCAGCTAGTAACCAGCTTCTTTTTAGCTTTTAAGTGTCCTTCTTTTTAGCTTTTAGCTAGTTTCCTGCTTCTTTTTAGATTTTTAGCTAGTGTCCTGCTTCTTTTAGCTTTTAGCTAGCCATTTGCTACTTTTAGCCAGTATTTTAGCAGTTATCTAGTGTTTCAATTTTACTTTTAGCTAGTGTCCTGCTTCTTTAAACTTTCAGCTAGTCTGCTGCTTCTTTTAGCTTCGAGTTAGTAACCAGTTTATTGTTTAGCTTTTAGCTAGTGTCCTGCCTCTTTTAGCTTTCAGTTAGTAACCAGCTGCTTTTTAGCTTTTAGCTAGTGTCCTGCTTATTTTTAGCTTTTAGCTACTGTCCTTCTTTTAGCTAGCCATTTGCTAACTTTTAGCCAGTATTTTTAGCAGTTACCTAGTGTTTCACTTTGTTTAACATTTAGATTGTGCCCTGCTTCTTTCAGCATTTAGCAAGTGTCCTGCTTCTTTTAGATTTTAGCTAGTGTCCTGCTTCTTTTAGATTTTAGCTAGTGTCCTGCTTCTTTTAGCTTTTCACTGTGTTCTTTTAGCTTTGACCTAGAGTTACTAGTTTCCACGCTAGAGTCCACCTCCTCCTGTTTCCTAATACCAAATAATTATTTGATTTTATGATGTAAACTCATCACCAGGAGTGAGCTGGTGATCTTCTGCAGACCACCGTGTAGCTATAGTCATCACATATATATCTATATACAGTATATCTATTCTATATATCTATATACAGTATATCTATTCTATATATCTATATACAGTATCTCACTCTCTCTCTCTCTATATATATATATATATATATATACATACAGTATACATGTATATCTGATCTATATACTCTATCTATCTATCTATCTATCTATCTATATCTATACAGTATCTATCTATCTCTATATCTATATACAGTGTATATGTATGTATATATATATAAATATATATATATACATACATATACATATAGTTTATTGGTATAAATAGAATCCGGTGTTTGGATGAAAATGTTTATCTTGTTGCACAATAGCTGAATTCATCTCAGAGATTCCTTCAGCTGAGCGATGCAGAGCGTCCCGGAGTCACAAGCTGCCAATGAGAGGACAGGCCGGCTCTGTCAGAGGACAGTCTGGTATTCACCACCCGAAATAAATCTGCTGCAACACCCCCAACATGAACCGATTTAAAAAAAGGCTCTGCTGTGAGACAGACAGGCAGACAGACAGACAGGCAGGCAGGCAAGTCTGCCACGCAGCCTGGACCAACACCTTCCCCCTAATCTCATTTGCTCGTTATCAGCCCCATCGAGCTGACCTCGTCCACCGTGAAAACAAATAAAATAAGCCAACAGATGTCCATCAATTTGCCACTGGAGTTTTTGCTCGTGATCAGAGATAATGCCCTCGTTTTAGTGCACGGAGCAGAATCTGGGACTGAATACGGGCCAGGATGACAGGTCAGAAACAAAACTAAAGAACGAGGCACAGACTGTGATGGTTGTTGAGGCAGGCTGGTTGGAGGAGGAGGAGACAGTCGAACCTCTCCTCTGTCTGGGAGCTAAAAGTAGCCAGGAAGACAAAGCTCCACTGTCTTTCCTCCTCCTTGAACTTGGCCCACGTCCAGCTCTGGCAGACAACACGATGCAGATAAATGCAGCCGATAACACGGGACGTTCAGACCTGTTTCTCTGTCCCCGAGCGTGCACGTTCGACCTACAGAGGAGGGGGAGCTGTAAATACATTACGCCATGGTGGACGCCCATCTGCTGACGACAGCAGAGCTTTGAGATGTTCCTGATGCTCGGGCATATGTGAATCTCCTGCAACAATAAGCAGTAATTGACTGCACATTTCAGGACGAGAGCGAGACTCTTTATGCAAATGAGCAGAGGAACTCTGCAGGAGGGGCTAAAGGGTCGGGCTCTGTGGCTTCAACTAAACCCAGATGTGACCAAGTGATATAAAAATAAAATAAATGACATCTCTCTTTAATATGTCCCCACAAAGTTCAGCTTGTAGGTCCTTGTGCTTTTATTCCACTCTACACTGTTTGGTCCAACCATGAGAAGTAAAAGAGGGAACAGAGAAAGATAAAACTGTGATCTGATGTATATCCAAAAGTTTTCATCACTACCATCATCGTCACCAGCCTCCAAAGGTTTACACTTAAATAAAAATAATAAAATGATTGATTAGTTCTCCTTCGAGAGGCTTTATGTAGCATGTGCTCTTTAGCTCGTCTTCATAGAAGTAGCTCAACGTTTTCATGAAAATCTGAAATAAATCAAACAAAATCTGAAATATCTCCAGTTTAGTTTAGTTTAGTTTCCATTTTCCGGTTTCAAAGCTCAGAAGGTTGGAGGTAACTTGGGTCGGACGGGTCGGTGAGTTCTGCTCGTGCTTATGTCCTAAAAACCAAACAGCTGATTGCTAGTCATCTCGGTTACGTCATGTTCGACGCTCCACAAGCTAAAGGCAAAAAAATAAATAAAAGTGAAGTGAAACTTTTTTATCTGTAAATTTGAGCATAAAGATTGTTGTTCCTGTTTATAAGTCGTTGTGAGATCAGTTGGTGCTCAAAGTATTTTTTAAGAACAACTCTCAACTACGACCACACCGGACTTTAGCTCAGTGTCTGTAAAATTAACTGAAGTTTAGCCACTTGTGTCAATTAGCTGTGAATCTTAAAGTGGGTTGACTCCAAAAGTTTTATATGAACAGCTGATCATTTGTTTGAGTTTCATTAAAGTCTGTCCAGTAGTTCATGAGATATTTTACTAACAGTGCAAACACAGACACAGGCGAAGACATTATTGCTCCTCGATGAGACAAAAATGTCCTTTAGAAGTAAAATGAATTTACTTTTGTTTAAAATGTAGGTAAATAATCACCAGAAGTTGATTTTTGACTTTAATGAGCTTGTTTTTTTATATTTATGCATAATTTTTCACAATCACCATCTGAATTTCACTCAAATGTTAAGCCTGAACCTCCAAAAAGATTTAAATTATGAAATAAATAAACTGAGTATTAGACGTTTCAGCTACAGAAAGGGGTGAGGGGGTTTATTTACCGTGTTTCTGTGTTTTAAGGGTTAAAAACAGTCGGTCTAATCATTTAAAACTCAACATGTCCGACTAAAACTCCCCCACCGTGACTCTCATCGCTCGTTTGAGGGACAGATTTCTAAAATGCGGTTGCCAGATTGTGTCGCTCTCCTCCTTCGCAACAGTTGCGGAGCTTTAGGAGATTTTCGCCCGTCTGAACCCTTCGTGCCAAACGGTAAATCTCAGTTCGAGCTGCGGCGCGAAGGAGCCAAAGCAGCGAGTGCGTTCTCTGAACGAGGTCGTGACCTCTGCAGATACAATGCGCGAGTTGTCATCGCTAACAGATTGACAGCTAACACGACACATTGTGAGGGTAAAGACGTGACTGTGCAGGAAGCAGGCCTGTGTGTGTGTGTGTGTGTGTGTGTGTGTGTGTGTGTGTGTGTGTGTGTGTGTGTGTGTGTGTGTGTGTGTGTG
>JARVGV010001153.1:2704648-2714817 GCA_031762435.1 Hypsolebias longignatus | reverse complement strand
GGTGTTTCACCTTTTTCCATCCACATTTTCTGATGTTGTCGGTACCGGGGTTTGAACCGGCGATCTTCCGATCACAAGCCCACTGTGTAACCATTGCGCCACCACTCCCCCCATGACTCAGTTCACTGCGGTGACCCCTGAAGGAGGAGCAGCCGAAAAAGAAAATTTCCTCAAATGATTGGGGTGGTCGGTTTACATATAAGTTTGATGGCGGCCATGTTGGATTTTTATTTTACAAAATAAACTTTTCATAGGCCTAGATGCAGCCGCACACCAAAAGTAAAGTTGGCTCCTTGTTATGTTCACAACTTCCACTCACGGGCAGACGGAGGGTATTTCCAATCCCCCATGTCGCTCTGCGACGGAGGACAACAAAAACAAAACAGGTGTGCACGTGCAAACAGGCAAAGGCATTAGGAGGTGATAAAAACCCACCCCTCTGCTCCTCAGAGACTTGTTCTGAGACGGGCTCACTCACTCCTCTTGCGTGCACCTCCCTCCTGTGTGTGGGATTACACAGCAGAATATCACTAATCCTAAAAAAGGTGCCAATCTTCTGCTCCCTCCCCACACGCCCTCTTCTCCTCCCACCTCAAGTTCAAGTCCTGCAGGAGGAGGCGGGTGGAGGAGGAGGGGTGTTTACAGTGGGGGCGTCCCGCAGACATAACAACGAGCTTTAACCGGCTTTAGGAGGAGCAAAGCGCTCCTCTGTGGGTGAAGCAGGACACGTGAAGCCCCCGCAGAGGAGCAGCTGTCACCACAGCAGCCAGCTTGCAGCTGATACAAACTAAAGCTAAGCTAACACTTTTATACCTGTTAGAGCGGGAATAAAAAATAAATTAAAAAAAATTGAGTAAATGCCTATTTTATCTTTACAGTTGTTGTTCTTTTATGACATCATATAGTAAGATGGCTGCCACAGCGAACTGACCTTAAAAGCACTAAAATCGCTACATTTCAGCTAAACTTTGGTGCGATAGCAGCCGAGAGTGATTCACAACACATTTCTACTTTTAGCGTTTGTAGCTACAACTCCCCTATTTGTTAACCCAAGATGAAACTTTAACGAAAGGTGGCGGGTGATGAGCATTCCTTCAGGGATCATGTTTGTCAGACGTGCATGTGAGAGCGACTGAATGTGCTCTGAGTGTTATCGCCTCGGAGCTGCCATGTTGCTCTCCTCTGAGCCGTCTTCACATATGGACCGTAAACAGGGTGATTACCAGATCGGGCTGGGCTCCGGCTGAACGCCACCCAGGGACTCTTTACATCATCATGCCCAGCTAAACACACACACACACACACACACACTGGAAACAGCCACTCAAACAGCACAAACGG
This sequence comes from Hypsolebias longignatus, assembly GCA_031762435.1. Taxonomy (NCBI): domain Eukaryota; kingdom Metazoa; phylum Chordata; class Actinopteri; order Cyprinodontiformes; family Rivulidae; genus Hypsolebias; species Hypsolebias longignatus. Next base: position 2,713,476 of record JARVGV010001153.1, on the reverse strand, counting down.
GGGTCTCCAGGTGACCATCCGGCGGCCTGGTAGGAGATCTGGCCTCCATCAGAACATGCGGTCCTCAAATAGCTCCTCCACACGCTGGTTCTGTACGTTTCAGAAGCAAACACGCCGCGGTGCACGGATCTGATTGAAGTGCAGCTCACACACACACACACACACACATTATTGGCCGAAGAGAGAGAAATACAGTCTTTTCATCCGCTTCACTCCAGAGCTGCCTCTGTGATATACGCACTACAACGTCTTTTAATACAATATCAACGCTACCGGGTCCGACTGAACCTCCTGGAGCAGAATTTAACTCGCAGCATGGGAGGTGCTGAGGCGCGGTGCAACAGAACGCAGTGAGCCAACAGACAGAGCAGAGACGACCCGGTTCTGGGCTCGGTCCAACGTTTGTCTAACAATAACCATATGTTCGGCAACACCTCTGCTTTGGGGCTGCCCCTGTGTGTGTGTGTGTGGGTGGGGGTGGGGGGGCAGAGGGGTTACAAAAAAAATTAAATACTTTACAGAAAATGTTGAGTACTGAAGCTAAAGAAGCTAAAATTGAGTTGTTAAAGCTAAAAGTCGCAAAACGCTAATTGAAAGCTAGAAGTAGCTAGAAAAAAGTAAACTAAAGACTAAAAGGCTAGTTTTTTTTTTTAAGTTACTAAAAGCAAAATGTAACAAAAGGCTGGCTGAAATTTAAAGTAGCATAACACTAGCTAAAAGCTAAAACTATTAAAGACTGGCTAGGATGTAAATGTACAAAATGCTAGCTAAAAGACAAAGCTAATATTAACAAAAGCTAATTAAAAGTCAACAATGGCAAAATACTGGCTATGTGTCAAAACTCTAGCTAAACTATAAAACAGATCAATGGCTAAAAGTAGCAAAAGGCCAGCTAAAAGCTAACTATAGAACAGTGGCTAAAAACTGCAAAAATCTAGCAAAAACTGTAAAAGTAGCAGAATAGTACTTAAAAGGAGCAAAAAGGCTAGTTTCAGTAGCAAATGGCCAGCTAAAAGCTAACTATAGAAGAACAGTAGCTAAAAGTTGCAACAATCTAGCTAAACACTAAAAGTAGCAGAACAGTAGTTGAAAGTAGCAAAAAAAGCTAGCTAAAGTAGCAAAAAGCCAGCTAAAAGCTAACTATAGAAGAACAGTAGCTAAAAGTTGCAAAAATCTAACAAAACACTATAAAAGAAGCAGAATAGTGGTTGAAAGTAGCAAAAAAAGTTAGCTCAAGTTGCAAAAGGTCAGCTAAAAGCTTAATGTACAATAGCAGAAGCAAAAGTATCACAAAGCAGCTAAAAGCTAACATAAGATAAAAATAAAGCCAGTTTTCAGAAGGAACAATGATTTTTTTTATGAATTTGAAGAAAACTAAATATTGTGAGGGGGAAATGTTTGTAAATAAAATTAAATATTTTTGAAAAGTATAAAAGATGTAAAAATTAAAACTACTAGCATGGGTCTCCTAAAGCAGCTGAAAGTTCTGAGATATGAACAGCTAAAACAGTGTTACGTGTTCAGAACTGGAGCGAAACAGAAAAGAGGAAAACAATGGTGTGAACGTTAAGATTCACACAATCGGCAGCAAGCGGACCACAATAGGCATTGATTTGGATTTTCTATACGATTCTGGTTCCCACTCGATCAATCTCAGGGCATTTGATAAGTCGAAGATAAAAGACGGAGGTGATGGAGACAGGGGTGTTTGTTTTGTTATGTGGTATGGCAGCGGGGGGTGGGGTTGGGATATATATTTTTCTGTTTTGGTTTGCTCTTTGTTTGGTTTTAGAATAAGCAGTTGGGGCTTCAGCACCTGTGATAAAGGACATTCTTTAGCCAGAGAGCTCTGATTCATGTCTTTGAGTAACTCCTTGAGGGCGTTTCTTACTGTAGAGTGGCTCCACTGCTCGGGCGGCAGGTCCTCCAGCTTAGGACAACTGTGGACGACAGAGGGGACACACGGAGGACGAGGACGGAAAGAGGGGGAGGAAGATGAAGAGAGAAAACAAACAAAGGAGGTTTTAATAAATGCATAATTTAAAGCCCATAATAAATTTATTTCTCACATAAGAACACCTTTCTGAACGTCTGAGGCACGAACGGCGGCGAGTGATATGCATTTCTCCAACACCGCTACAACGTAGAACTCAAGCTTATTTCATCTTAAACTTCAGTTTGAACTGGAAGCGCGTCCCGTTGGTTAATTTTCCATCGGCTGGTCGAATCTTGCGGCTCGGATTAAACATGTAGAGCATGTTTGTGCGTGACGTTCACGTGTTGATGAAGTGAAGCCGCACCAGGCAGCACAGAGACGCAGCTGAACACATGGGCCTCGGCTCGCCTTTCCTGCTGCAAGCGTCCCTCCAAGACAGACAGATTTCATTTGGCGCATCAAGCTGATGCATCTGGAGATTGCCGTCTCTCCCTCTTTCTCTCCCTGCCTTCCTCTCCTCTCTTTCATATTCTCTCTCTCTCTCTCCCTCTCCTGATTGTTCTGATTAGTTAATTACTTTATACAACACATCTGCTGGATTGATGCATGAATTATACATCAGCTGCATGTGGCGACTATTATTTCGTGTTACTTGTACCTTCCTGCTTTTTGTGTTCGGCAAAACAATTTAAGGTCTTACTGGGTGGATTTCTGCAGCATTCGGGGCGGAGGGGAGGAGGAGAACAGACGATAATAAAACCGACAATATGCAGCAACACAGCGGTCTGTTCATGCGTCTCTCAGACTGACGTTGCTTTGAGTTGGAGCGAGTTATGAGCTGCAGACGTGTACCTGGAAAAACACTCCTGGGTTTTTGAAATGAGATTTTAGATGGTGGGTGTGAGCAGCTGAACTGGGCTTTAGTGGGTTTCAGACGCTCTGCATTAACGGTTCACATGTGCACGACACATGTGAACCGTTTTCAGGGGTTTTGGTCAAAGCTTGTGACCCAACAGGCTGAAGCCTCAAGCCCTCCAGTGTTTTATTTTTATTTTTTTGTTTGTGTGGCCGACCGACCGTAAACTGGTCATTCGGCGTGTTGAAAACGCAACGAGACACAACGGTCGAGGAGAACATCTGCTCGCGAGGAAACGCACAGCCTCGCACGTGCACCCCTCCATGAAGCCAACAATGGGTTTTCCAGAACACCTTAAACTGCTCCAGCAGCCAGGAAGCCTCTGGGGAGATGGAAGCGAGCGAGGAGGGGAAGGCGCATTCAGAGGCTGGCAAGCCGGAAATAAACACAACCCTCTGCATTCTGGCTGGTGGACGCGCTCGCACGAGCGCTCCACTGGTGGAGGTGGGGGGAGACAGAAGGAGAGAGGGGAGAGAGGGGGAGGCAGAGCAGGAACAGCTCTCCGGAGAGTTGCAGAACATTGGGTTAGCATGCAGCTGGCACGAGCCTCCACACCAGCGTTTGTGTGTGTGCGTGTGCAAAAACACAACAAAGCCTCACACCTACAGGAGGAACCTGCCGAGCCAGACGCTTTTTATCCAGACGACATTTAAAAATACTGCAAAAAGCTACAAGTTTATCTAACTGTTTAAATTCAGTTTAAATGTACTCGTAAAATCATGAACACTGAACAAAATAAATAAATAAATAAAAATATGCCACTTTTTAAGAATACTGTACTCTTGTTGTAAAGTGGTAACAAACAAAAAAATCTTTAAAGTAATAAACCTAACCTGCACAATATTCTTTATATTGATGCTGAAGTCTCCTTAAATTAAAATGTATAAGTAACATCTGTCACCAGCTGCTGAAACCAAGTGATCGTTCACCTCCAGAAACAGCCCAAGTGACAAAACTCTTCATTATTGTGAAGTTACGGATCAAGACGTGATATTGTTGCAGATTAATTCTTATGTTTCCACTGAAACGTCTCCTCCTAGAGGCTCGTATGATTCAGCCGTTTGTTCACCTACACGAAATGATCTGATTTCTAAAGACTGGCATCGACCATAAAAAAAAATAAAGACCTCATTTGGTTCTTCGGTTTTAAAATTAGGTAAATAAAATCCTCAAGTCAATCTACCTCTACTTACTGTATTGTTTTGGACTACAAGGCGCACTACAATAATTTAATATTCTCAAAACTCAACAGTGAACCTCATGTATTAATTCTGGCTGTGCTCACTGACCTCAAACTGACTTTATGTGGTGCACGGTGCTCAAACATCTGTCAAAATGAACTTGTTTCACTTCTTTGTTTATTTATTTATTATTTATTAAATAAATAAAAAAATAAATAAATAAATAAAAATGATCTGGTTCTTAAATTAGGTAAATACACAATAAACAAAAATTACACACAATATAATGTTTCTATTTATCAAAAACTAAACCAAAACACAGAACAGCTGAGCTCATGCCGTGATTCAACGGCCTGGATGACCTCATCCTTGTAAAGGGATTTGGCCCATTCCTCTTTACAACGATGACTCAGCTGTTTTCAGGCTTTTCATTCTGCTCAGCTCTCTGAAGCCACAGTCAGGATGAGGTTCTGGCCTCGTTCCTTCAGTTCTTTCTGACCCACTCTGTTGTAGATTAGCTGCTGTGTTTGGGATCGTTGTCCAGCTGGGCCCAGATTCAGCTGCTGGACAACATTTGACTCCAGAACTCTTTGGTCTACAGAGGACTAGGGTCTACAGGGTCCACTCAGTGACAGCAAGGAGCCCAAACCATCAGCCCTCCACCACCGTGCTTCACAGCAGGTGTGAGCTGATGTGCTGTTGCCATGCATGCTGCTGTGCATTATGGGAAAATATCTGTTTTTGGCCTCATGGGTCCAGAAGACATCGTCTCAGAAGTCTTGTGGTTCCTTGAGATTAAACTGTCATGCTGCCATGTTGTTTTAACTCCTGCGACCCTTCCAGATAAGCCATGACCTTTGACCTTCAACCTACTAAGGTCTGCAGAGATTTTTCTGAGCACTGCACTGCATGGTCTGACCTTTGGGGTGATTTTGGTGGGACGTCCACTCCTGTCAACTGTCTAAAATATTGTCCACTATGTGGAATGATGGGCTCCCAGTGACCTTTGACCCTTCCCAGATTGATGGGCAGCTCCCTAAGGTCATTGCTGGTGTCTTTCCAACTTGACGTTGTGTTAACACACCTGACTGCTCCGGACACAGGTGGTCTGACTGATGACGATCAGCAGCTCCTGGTCGATACTCGTCTTGTTAATAAAATCCATGGTGGCAATAAAAACAAGTTTCTGATTCCGCCTTTGGCTCATTTCGCCTAAAAATAAGATGTGACTGTAAATATCGTCTTGTGTTGACACTCGGAGGTTATATTTACCCATTTTTAAGACTTTGGCGAGAAACAGTTAATTTTTACGATGTCTTGATGCTCGGAGCCTTAAAACATCGTGACTGCTTTTTGCTGTGGATTCACAAGAAATTTATTTCCCTTAAATTACCCGAGAGCACCCGTCTGTGTCCACGGAGTCATTTCAGGTGAGCAGCCTTGAGTTTATCTGCTACAAATGTCTTTTTTTCAGCACGAAGGCAGTCATGAACTACATTTTTTAAATAAATCATTTCAGTAGTTGTTGATTCAGTAAATGAATCTATATAATTTTACCAAAGAAAATTAATAAGACAACAAGTTAGTGTCACTTAGTTAAGTGTAGATCAGTTACCAGAGCTAAAGCTGCTTCATCACTTGGCCGTGAAACCTCGTGTTAGCGAAGACTCAGTGACGCGCTCTCGTCTCCAACAGATAAATGACCAAACAAAGACGGTCTGTTTGTTCGGCACCGCTCTGAGGACGTCTCTATTACTCAGATGGGTTTTTTCCTGTTTCCTGGGAGCGGTCACTCTGATGAGTAATAACAGAAGTCCATGTATCAATCAGATTGGCAGCTGCCGCTGGGGGAGCGGTTTGCACCGACTGTGTCACGGCTGCAATCAGGGATTGATGCGAGCCATAAAACTGTGTAAATATAATAACTTTATGCTTGAACTGGGTTTTGGACCCGAGCGTCGTCTAAATGCATGCTGCAGAACTTCTCTTCCTCCTGATAATAATTTGGACTCCAGTTCTAATGTAAATAACTTCTGTGTTGTTTTATATCTGGAGGTCTTAAATCCTAACATAAAAAAATCTTACCAGGATCTTTTTCTTCCATCTTAACAATTTTACTACAATTAGAAACATCTCATCTCAAAATGATGCAGAACAGCTGGTCATGTATTTACCAAGTCTAGGCTGGACTATTGTAATCCTTTATTATCTGGACGCCCCATAGACCCTTTAAAAACTCTTGTGTTGATCCAAAATGATCATGTTTCTCCAGTTTCTCCATCGACTCCCTGACAAACTTAGAACAGAATTTAAAATTTTACAAAGCTCTCAACAACCTAGCTCCATCTTATATTACAGATATTGTTCCATACTGTCCTAACAGAGCACTTTGGTTTACTTCCAGGTTTACTTGTGGTTCCTAGAGTTTCTAAAAGCAGAATGGGACAAAGATCTTTCAGTTCTCAGGCTCCTCTCTTGTGAAACCAACTTCCAGTTTCTGTCCATGAGGCTGACACATTGTCCAGTTTGAAGACTGGACCCTATAGTTAGGGTTGGCTTGGGTTTCTTGACCTATCCCTCAGTTATGCTGCTGTAATCTTAGACTACTGGAGGATAAAATAACCTCATTTCATCAAATGAACAAATCAATATTTTGTCATTTTTCAATACTAACGTGATTTCTTTGTTTCCTCCTACATAAATCTGCTCGCCTCCATCCTGGGCCTGCCATTGTGTATCTGTTCCTCCTTCCTGTCCTCTCAAACCCAGCCAGTCAGAGCAGGTGGCCACTTGTCCTGAGCCTGGTTCTGCTGGAGGTTTCTTCCTGTCACAAGGGAGTTTTTCCTTTCCACTGTCGCCTTCGTGCTTGCTCAGGATGGGAGAGCTTATGAAATGAAGACCCAACGTGTCTGCTGACGTCCTTCCTCCCTCAGACAGAAAACTTTTTTAATCTTTGTGAATGTTTCTGTTCTGTGCCTGACACGTCTGTTGTCTCTTGGTGTTTATGAGTAAATTGAATCGAAGGCGTCCGTGATCGTTTGGTTTTCAAGTCGAGTCTTCCAAACGTTTCGAGACATTTTCTGCCCGACTGCTGCGGCGCAGTGAGCCGCTGCCTTCAGCGCTGCTTTAGTGAGTCTGCAGGGTTCACGGACAACCTGAGGCCAGCAGAGCAGGATCCATCTTCAGCTCGCTGCTGAGCAACTCCTGCAGGAGTTTTCTTCTCCACCCTGAAGCTTCGTCTCATGCTGATCCCAAGTGCTTCATCTCGTTTAGGGGATTGTTTTAAAATGAAGCAGTCGAGCAACAATCTTCCATGGTGGGTCCTGGAGATGTTCTTCAGGCCCGGCCCGTACGAGGCTTCATTCTGAACACCTCTGGTTCCTCCAGCTGGGCCTCTGTGACAACTAATAGCTTCATTACCACCTCCTGTCCCTGACACCAATAAACGCTCCATCTGGGGTCGTCCTGTGGACAGAAGAACCAGGCAAGGACTGCTCCCTTGTGCATTTACATCGTCACCCGCAGCCGGCCCTGGACTGGATGCCCTTTATGGTTTTAATGTTCTGCAGCTAATTGAACTCATTTAGTTTAGTTTGTTTGGTTCCTGTTGTTCCTGAGACACAGAGGAACATGATTCTTTAACGGGACGTGTTCAGTTCGACCAGATTCTTCATCAGAATTTTACATTTTAGATTAATTCTAAAACTACTTCAAGTTGATTGACATTTTCTTTTATCAATTTATAAGTGCTAATTTAAAAACCAGTGTCACTTTTTACACTTGAAAAGACGTTTTCTTTCCTTCATTTCTGTCCGATGAAACATTTTTACACTTTAAATGATTGTTTCTAAGACTTACAGGCAATATGTCTTTATTTTTTAAAACAACTGTTAACAGTTATGAGGATAAAGATAATTAATCAAATATTCAGAATCAGATTTGGTTTTATTTTTACGTTTAATTTACTTTTGTTTTATTCGGAGAAATAAAAGTTAGATAGTAACGGATCTTCAACAGCCGACTGGACGTTGAATAAAATAATTAAACTAAAATAACTTTTACACAGAAAATGAAAGTTTTGTCCAAACTTTGTGTAGAATCAGTGACAAGACGCTCGTCCAAACTTCATATTCCATAAACTGGCCTTGGGCGGTCCTGGGGTAGAAACTGCAGATCTCAGGTCTGTTTCAGGACCAGCAGATGCATGTTGGGGTCCTGCCGCTGTAAAAATAATACAAATAAAATTAAAACGTTGCTCTTGTTCTCATTTTTACAACTTCTGGTCTGTTTACACATTTCTGTATCTGTGCAGGTCCGTTTTCCACCAGAACTCATAAATCTTTCAGAACCGACAGACTCTGAAAAGAGATGGCTGCTCCGGGATTTTTCCATCAGTTTATTTGGAGAATTTATAAATTTATGGCTTCACTTCTCTGCAGGATCTGTTATTTTTAACAAACCTACAAGTTTGTTCAGTTGGAGTGAAAGTTTTGATTTCCTGTCAAAGACGGTTCCGCAGGTCACGATGGAGAAACAATTCCTTTAAATCAAGTCTTTTTCTGTTACAGGAACAAACAGACAAACACGAAAAAGAAACAATTTGAGGATTTTGCAACAACAAAAACTTTTATGAAATGGGGGTTGGAGCTTAGTTGGAAGAGCTGTTGCCTCTATGACAGCAGGTCACCCCATCAAATCCCAGCCTTAAATTGTCCCTGGGTGTGTGTGAGAGAGAGAGAGAGAGAGAGAGAGAGAGAGAGAGAGAGAGAGAGAGAGAGAGAGAGAGAGAGAGAGA
>JARVGV010001153.1:2637857-2655153 GCA_031762435.1 Hypsolebias longignatus | reverse complement strand
GTGTAGAGCTGGTCCAGTGTTCCACAACCAGGACGAAAACCACACTGCTCCTCCTGAATCCGAGGTTCGACTATCCGACGGACCCTCCTCTCCAGACTGGTAAATCCTGGGAGTGAAATTTGCACAGATTTTCACCTTTAAAGAACCCAAAGGATGATCCGATGACTGCCCGTCCGTGACCAGCTGTCAGTGAAACATGGTTTCCTACACTGATGACATAGATTGGTGAATTGACATTTTCTAATCAAAGAAATCCACAGCAATTCATGCAAATTATATTTTATACGCATGTACACTTCTATCATCTTCCATTTAGTCGTGTTTACATTAAAATCTATGAACATGTCCTAATGCAGAAAGGAGCTGCAGCTAGCTGTAGCACTTCCTGTGCTTTGAGGCACTTCCAACAGAAATATCACAATATGCTACAGTGATGATATAAAAAATACATAACAGTAATATAAATTTGCCTTGGGCCATCTTAAAGTAGAATCCAGTCAGAATTGACCATTTTTTCCTGCAAATTAAGGTAGTTTAAAAAATCTATCTACAACAGGTAAGATATTCACTGTTCATAACCTTTCCACATAACTCCTTTTTAAGAGCTCTGAACCTATACTTTGACTAATAAAAGTATTTTTAGGCAACACATCATGTAAAGACACCATTTAACTAAAACAGGTTGTTAAAGATTAATTGTTGTAAACTGAAAAGATCTCATCCTAACGTAACCTTTCAGTATTTTAAGCTGCATCTTGTGACCGTCACTTCTGTAAGTTGTAAGTGATGAGGTCCAACAGAAGTGGTGGTGTGCGCTGACGTGAGGACAATGTGTCGTCGTGGAGCCGCTCATTAGCCAGACCGAGCCTTCCACCTGAGGTTCATCCAGAACACAGGTCAGAGGGTCCGAGACTCGTACAACAATTATCGACAAGCAGATGTTATAAAATCATTTATGATAATGCACTCATAATAAATGGGCTTTGTGCAGCCGGCCAGAAGAGTTGAGGAAGAGGCGGAGGAAGTTTACACTGGAGGGAGAGAAAGACGGGGAAATCTACATCAGGCTGCTTCGAGTGGAATAAAGAAATGTACGTCATAAAGAGAACCTGCTTGTGTCCATCCAGACTAGATGAGTGAGAATAAAGCTGCTTTGTTTGTGAGTTCAGCAGAATCACAGCGGAAAAAACAAAAATCAACGGTTTAGTGGAGTCAGATGTGAGTGGAGTTATGCAGCAGCATTTATCCTGGTTTGTGTGTTTTTAGTTTTTTCTTGCAGTTCTTGAACACAATGCTGTTATTTAAATGTAAAAATAACCCCTTCATCCCCAATGAGAAGATGCTCCTCACAAATATTAGGAACTAAAAGGGTGGGGGGTGTGGGGGGGTAGGTGTCTTTACATATATTGTCATGTGCTATAAGACACCCTATCTGTCTCTCGAAATGTGTCAGGAATTACCACCAATTCCAAAAACATGCATTAGCCCCCACCTTAGGTGCAATCGTTCTTTTTACAGCGGGCAAATATCGCAGAGAAACACGGCTGTGCGAGGCAGCTAACCTGGCAGCAGGCGGAGAATAACCCTGCGCAGGAAGAAAGCAACCATGTTATCATGCACACACATGTGGTCTATGTAAAGATTAAGCCGTATTCATCCCTGGCTGCTTCGCTCTCTCCCGCCTCAGTCCATCACAAGATATGGCAGCCGTTCAGCCAGGAAGCCAAGGAGAGGTGCCACGGATTTCACGGCGTTCCCAAATCAGGTCGTCTGGAGACTCGGGCGAGGTGCTCTGCAGCTCGCTTTGGCTTTCCCACAGATCATAAAGCTCAGCGCTGATGCTGGGGGTTTGGAATGTGGCTGGTGCAAACACAAGCTCCCCTTCACCCACTCGAACACACACACGCACACACTTCGCCTGAATACAATCCCCTGTTGTGTGCATGGAAATGGGAATCATCTGCTGATTCATGCTTTCTGAGGACTATTGTTTGAGAGCATGTTAATATTTTCGGGGAGTTTTTTTTTTTCTTCCAGGGAACTGGATTTACTCGAATTGAAAAAAAAAAAGAGTAAAAGAATGAAAATGATCATTTAGCATGGAGAAGTGAGGGATCAATGCATGTCCCTGCTGAGATGTACATTATCACTGGGGGTGGGGGGCTCCGAGTGCTGTTGGCCTTGACTTGGGAGGGAGGCTTACACCCTGAGAGCTACTTAGGGGCCTCTCGGTGCTAAGCTGCTAATAATTCCTGCAGTTCCCTTTAAAAATAGACTAAACACAAAAGGAAAACAAAGTGATGAATGCAGCTGGATGGTAATATTTCAGGCTGTGCTTCAACAAATCGAAGGCTTTCGCCGAGCAGTAAGATTGTTCAAGAACTGTGAAAAACCCTCAAGAGCTTCAAACACAAAGGTGGAAAGAACAATTAGGCCCAATTAAAGCCTCGTCTGAACTACTTCAGATATTTAATACTTTAGTTCTTTGTTCATACAAACAACTCTGACAACATGTAATACCATGCCGCACCACTAGGTAGTGAAAGCTGTTTTTAACATTTCTAAATATAAAAGAAGAATATGCTAAGCTTGGCTAAAGATTCTAACTAAACCGTTTTTAAAGTTCCTTTGAGACACATTAACAATGTTGACTTATTTTATTGTAATCAAGATGCGTAAAAGACGCATCGTTTCCAAAAGCTCAGGATTTCCAGTCTACACTTTATCGGGAGGGGAAGGCTAATGCCAATAACCGATATAATGGTAGAATTTTTTTTTAGCTTTGTCCACCCCCAAGAATCAAAGTAAACAGCGACTTTTAAACCTGTTTCAACACTTGAAGTCTTGAAACAGTCTTCCTAACGTGCGTTCAAATTTTCTATCCTCCACTGTTCACTATAAAGTTATCAAGTGTGACAAAAAATATAAACTAAACAAAGAAACACCTTGACTGTTCCGTGTTTAAATAGCCAGTCATGTACGGTGAAGGTCTAATTAGTACTGACCCAAGAGTTTATATTTCTTTGCAGAAAGTAAAAATTTCAGACAAACAATGCATTTCATTGAGGACGACAAATATAACGTTACTAACACTGATATATATTTACTGCTACGTTAGATTTAGTGTTCTGGATAAAGTTTTACAAGGAAATACTAGGTTATCTAAACGTTAGCTTGCTAACTTGAGAGATACCTAGCTAATGACAAGTCAGTTGGAGGATTGAAGATAATTTATTAGTTGATTTGTTTTACAGATCAGTTCAAATTAATTTACCATGGTCTGTTCAGCAAAATACGCTGTATTGTACTGCTCCCTGCTTCGTCTGTGCTGAAAATGCAACTTAAGTGAATGGCCATGACTTGAAAGTTGTCTTCTCTGCTGGATACTTTGTACAATTGCGCCATTTGCAATTAAAGACACGGCAGATTCCAGCGTTTTAGTGGTGAAAATTAGATGTGCTTATATCGGCGCATAATGGGACATTTATCATATGTCCACAAATGCCTACATCGGCCTAAAATATTGGCACTATTGATATATCAGTTGGGCTCTAATACAAATCTCTGTTTAAGTTTTTTAAGATTTCAGTTTCTCTGTAAGTGCAGTTTATAATTTTTTTTATTTTTTATGTCAGAATGTTTTTAAAAACGGACACCTGTCCACACACAAGCAGGAGTTTTTGGTCAATAAAACAGAGGTCTTTAAAACTGTTTCTGGTGGATCCGTATGGACAGGAGATATGGAAGTTTTCAGAAACAGACCTGACACGCATAAAGCTGTTTTTAGCTTTTTTTTTTTTCTGGGCTCCTATTGTTGTATCCTGATGCTTTTACCATGAAACTTTTATCTTATTTATGATTAAATGGTTAATAACTGAGAGGACATTGTAAACGGTATTAAAAGACAAAAAACAATCATTTTGCTGCAATTGCAAATGTACTAAAAATGTAAATCAAAATGTCCTAAATTGCAAAGATGCACAACTTTGATGCGTTCAGTTAAAAAGCAGTTGCACTGAAGAGTAAAATAAAAATTATTTACAGGACTTGTTTGATTTCATTGAACGTGTGAGAAAAGATGAAACAATAGGAATGGGCGCTAGTAGCACACAAAGTGACAACTGCGGCGTAATTGTTGCTAAAAATTTGATTATTTCCACCAGCTGTCAGGTGGTAAAATCATCTTTCTGTTTTGCCATAAAGGCGCGCTCCTCACCGAAGGTGTTTGTATCAAAAACTGCAGACTGGTTTGCACTTTAGCTCAGTAAGTGTAGGTTGTTAAAGCAGAAGAAATAACATGTTAGTATGAATTTATACGACGCGGCGCGGAGGTGACGTCTCATTGAGCAGTCTGAAACTTTTTAATGAAGGCGACGGAGGACGAGCGGCACGCCACGTCGCCTCAGCAGAGAGGCCAGGTAATGACGAAGGAGAACCCAGGCAGAAACAATTAGCGTACCCATCTGAGTATTCAAGGTGAGGCCCGAGCCATTTGTGTTGGGCTTCCTACATTCTCGCCTCAGCAAGCACAGATGAAAGCGTGGGGACCACAGAGCCACAACAATTCTAAATGATTTCCCTGTGTCAGTGATTTTTTTTCTTCACATTTTAAAAAGCCACTGGTGCAGTGTATTAGTCTTAATTTATGTTTATCATTGCTTGTACCCTGACTGACTTCAACAAACCGTTTAACGCTCCGGGTGTACGTGCATATGGCTGCTCTAATAGTTATTCTGCATGAAGGAGCACTTTAAAGACTCTAAATCACTTCTTTGTACAAACACTAATGAATTATGTCACCACAAGTGCAATTCAAAAGAGCGGGCAAACCAGGGGGTAATCATTGGGAGTCTGGAAGATTTTAATTATCAGGAGTGGGCTCCTTCAAAGAGCAACAAAGAGGGTTCAGATGGAACCAGGGCCTGACAAATAAAGCATTTTATTCTAAAACTTTAAACTTTTAAATGACAAAATGTATTATTTCAGGAAAACAAATACATATTGTTTCAATAATGAGTGAAAGGTTAGTCCCGCTTATATCGCCCTGTTTTTTCCGAGTTGTTCGTTGTCTCTACATAAAACCTCACCTGCCGTCTGGTTTAAGGTCCCATCAACACCAGCCCAGATATTTTAAAACACTGCTGCATTGTGTCCACCCAACAGCTTCTGCTGAGATCTGATTCTTTTTCAAAGAACTAGAAATACAAAGTTTTTAACAAGTGCACCGTGTTAATCCTAAATGCCTTAAAATGTCAACTTGTCTGTCAAAAGCAGCCGTTTGTTGCATTAGAATCAGGTTTTTATGTTATCTCCAAAAAATTTCTAGAAGCTGGCATTCGAGCCTAGATATGTAAGCAGGACCAATACGAGCGTCCTGAAATCAGATTTATTCCTTACACATCCCATTCCAAATCATTAAAAATGGCAACAAGCTGGGTTTTTCTGCTCACGCACAAAAAGCTGAAATGTGGCGTGAGAGAAATGTGCAAGGTGGCCATCTTACAGAAGGTGTAGAGGTGGGATAAATTTAATTACAGCTTCAAATATTCATTTGGCAAATATATCAAGGTTGGAAACACAGGCCCAGAAATGACACGCCAGTCTGGCAGCCATTCACAACAGTGGATGGCAAATGACAGTAATCCATGAAAAGAGACCAGACATTCATAGAATTTATAGAGAAGGACGCGCCTTTCCATCTCTGATGTTTGTGGGATTTGCTCTTTGGCAGGATAAATGCAAAAAAAAAAAAAAAATTTATAATCCAAAGCAGTTTTCTTTCCACTACTTTAGTGGCTAAACGTCCAAAATGATTTGGGTTTAAAGAGAAATTACCTGACGTTTAAAAATCTGAATTAGGTTATCAATTCAAAGGTTTTCGTTGGAAACGCATAATGAGCTGTAAAAAATATATTCTGATTCATGAAGTAGTCGAATCTGCACAGCATATAATATTTATTTAGGTCGGCCAGGACCAGGATTGGACTCCACCGGTGTAGAGTAAACACACCAACAATGCAGAGCTTGATCCTGCATGTTTCATGGTTTCTCTGATCTTCTGCAGGTCTTCAAGTTCTGCTGGAGCCTCGTTCAAATCAGGTGCGTTGAAGCAGAGGAACGTGTAAAACGTGCAGGACGGGGGCCCTCCAGGGTCGGACACCTCTTACGATGATCGTTGTTAAAACAGGAATAAATTAAACTGTCAAGCAAACGTGTTGAATAAACCAGCGTGTCCTGATGCATGCTCGATAATTCAGGTAGAAAAATCTAACACAGCAAAGAATCTGTCCAGAGGACCAGACTTGACTTTATTAGACATTAAACCAACAGTTCGTTCACACCAGTGTGTCGTCTTCAAACTGTTTTATAAGCCCGAAAAATGATACTTATGGCATCTGGTTGAAGACTTTCCCTTTTTTCCTCCTCACTGCCGAGGTAATAACCAGTGGTGTAACGGTACATGTGGGTGTACCGAATCGTTTCGGTACAGCGCACTCGGTTCGGTACACATGCGTACCGTTTCAGTTATTTTTTCACTCATTAAATTTTATTAACGAGAGATTATGCAATGTGGAACTAAAGTTCCTAAGCGTGTTTCAGCACGGCGCTATAGTCTTTCAGCACGTAGCATTAGCAGCCTAGCAGGAGACCCTTTCATCTCGTTGCAGTCTCCTCCGAACGTGAACATAGCTTGTTGCAAAGAGCGATAGCAGCAGCAGCATTTAAACAACCTTCATCAGGTAATTCAGATCGATCCAAACAATAACACAAGCTGTAGGAGTTTTTAAAGCTCCGGATCTACGTCCGAATGTTGTTGATGTGCCGGCTTTAAGCACGTGATTAAAGACTGGAGCCCCGCTGCCTTCGACATCCGTCACGTCAACAGTAACACTTCAGGTAAAAAGTTGTACCAGCACTTAACGAAAAATCTTAAACTGATCGTCAACAAGCCCGACCCCAGATTAAAGCCCTGCCACATCGATGATGATGATGAGCAAGAGGACATTCAACCACCTCATATCAGAAATGATGACCGTGCAAGAACAGGTATTGTTATTGTATTATTGTGATCTAATTAACTTTTAAAATTATAATCTTATTAACACAATTTTTTTTACCTCTTTGTGTTTGCAGTCTGAGGATGTCACCGAGAGCTGAAAGCTGGATCTTCTTCCTCTTCAGGGGAAATGTTTTATTAATTTTTTTTACAAAAATATTGTTTACTTGGCATATTTTCAAAATAAACATTTTGTAAATCTTTATTTTGGCCTTTTTTGTATCGAAAATTAACCGAACCGAACCGAAATGTGACTTTATTGTACCGTTACACCCCTAGTCAGAACTATCAGACATCGCTTCAGAAAGCATCTTTAAGATGTTTGTGCTGGACTTTAATTCCAGTTGACCTTGACATTAAACTATGTGTACACATATATTTATAAAGGTATAGCTTTTTTGTTTTTATTTATTTATGGGATTTTTATTCTTGTCTGTTTTTATTTTACCCTTACATTATCTCTGAGCAGTGTAGAACTTTACGCAGAGTTCATAAGCTGTTTAAAAGCCGAGCTACATCGCCTCGCTTGGTCCCAGACATTTAAACTTCACGTCTCGATTGTTCTCTTTTCTTTTCGGGCGGCTCTGGTTAAGAGGTTGGAGCAGTCGTCCTCCAATGCGAGAGTTGGGGGTTCGATTCCAACAGCAGCCACATGTTGAAATGTTCCTGGACAAGACACTGAACCCCTCACTGTCTCTGATGTGTGTCCCATCAGTGTATGAAGTGATAAAGCTCAGTCTTTGTATAAATCCAGTAGATGCTGTATGAACGGGTAGATGAGGGACTGATTGTTGTAAAAAGCTTTGAGTGTCTTGATAAGACAGAAAGGAGCTGTATAAGTACAGAACATTTTCCATTTTACGCTTAACGGCAGATTCACTTTCATATTTCCAACTAAACGTCTCTAGAAAAAAGAAAATGTCCAGATGACCTGACTGAGCATTATTGGATTTGGTACCTGGATGATTGAGCATGAACTTTATTTCCAACTAAACATTATTTTTGAGATTCAACGCTTGTCTGATGTTTGTTTTCACGCGACTCGAGCTTTGACGTGGTTTTCTGTGAATTTGTCAGACGGCGTCGTCTACGTCGAGCGTTGGACCCTCATCTCAGAACAAGTCATCAGTACGTCTGTAAACTCCTGCAAAAAACTCCTTCAAACGGCACCGCCGGGTTTAGCTCGGCCGTCTCTCGCACTTTGCAACGAGCGCCTTTAATCGTGACGTTTGGATCCATGAGCCCACGTAACGAGTCCCAGAGCAGTTTCCAGGTCTACCAGAACCGAGCGAGGTTCTGTGCGTCTCTTGTTCTGAGACGGTCACTCGGCGCGCTGGCGGTCGCAGGAAGCACACGTGCGTCTCGGCTCTCTGATCTCACGCGCCCGCGCTCGTCTCCAGCTGTGCATCACGTTGTGGCGGCAGCACCAGCGAGGCACCGAGCACAGGTGAAGGCATACCAGGGCACTTCCTCTTCCTGTGACAGCGAGCACAGGCGGCCTACTTTGTCTCTGTTATCTCGCTTTTGGCCTGCGTAGGTTTGATTTAATCAGCAGCTCTGGGAGGTGTGTGTGTGGGGGGGGGGAGGGAGGGGGGCTTGCCTCACCTTCCTATGGATTGGAGCTGGAGGAGAACATGGGGCGGTAAGTGGTTCTCAGAAGAACATGCAGTCGCAGAGAATCCCAACGCCCGTCTTCCCTACCCTCCTCACCCCCGCCTGCAGGAGGCTCCTGACCCCCCGACCCCTCCTCTGGGGACAACACGGCCAGGGTTCAGGTTTTGTTGAAATTGGGTGCATACAGTTGAAGTCAAACATGGAAACTGACGCTGACCTACATTGTCAAAGCCACGAGCCGTCGTCAGCTCACAGAATCCACCACATGCAGAAGAATGATTTCAGAGTCTGCAGCCTGGAGCCGTGTGAGCCCAAACGCAACGAAATGACAGACTAAATTTTTCTTTGGGTTGACTGAACTTATTGTTAAACGCTGCGGCGGCACCTCGTTCCTTTAGTTGTAAAAAGTTCTGTCGGATCAGATAAGGAAGTCGTATTGAGACGATGTGAGAGTAACATCACCGCTGACATGTTTCCAACCAACGGCTAGTGGTGCGATTGAAGACGCTTCCTGTGAACGTTTCCTGGAAGTGGAGGTTAATAAGTCTGCACTGAAGAACAAACCTCTGATTAGTCAGCTCCACTGGCCTGAGAAGCTGCATTCACCATTTAGAAAACTGAATCACCTTAACGTCTGTAAGGTGCTGGCTCTGAAACGTCTCCGGTTCTCTCGCGTATCGCTCCGGTCATTGTTGAAATGTTCCGTTTGCAGGTCATTAAAAGGCAGATGTGTGATCGATCCTTATTCTTCATGCATTTATTAGATAAATTGTTGGATTTTTTCATTGTGTCAAAGTGAAGGGGCAAGCTTCATGCATGTTCAGTTTCTACTGGGATTTATTCTCCACTAAACATCCAGCAGCATCTTCTCAAAGACCTCAGGGTCTTTTTAAAGACGTATTTATAAAAAAGCACTTTGAGCTGTGGCAGGAAGCCAAAACATCTGAGATGTGACATCGTTTACCAACCAGGAGTCGAGTTTTGAACAAGCAGCAGTCGAGGCCCAGAAAAATATGTTTACAGAGCGTGATCAGGGGGTGATCAATGGTGGCCTCGGCCACCACACTGGCCACCCCAAACGTTGCTTAAAAATACGCAATTTAAAAACTAGAAGGCAAAGTTCCTTTAAATGACTGGGGTGGCAGGTTTACACACATATGTGCACCCCCCCCACACACACACACACAAACATATATAGAAGCAGCCATCTTGGATTTTGAAACAGCAACTCAATTTTCAAAAGGAACCGTTCTTATGTTTGGACACAGCCACACACCAGATCAGAAGTTGATCAGAAGTTGATCAGAAGTTGATCAGAAGTTGGTACTTCACATAGTTTTCAATTTAACCTGCTCAAAACCCGAACACACAGATGAAGGACGTTTCCAAATCCCCTCTTGGCTCTGCGACAAGGTCAACAGGGGCGAGAATGGACCTTTTCATGAATATCAGGGCGTAAAGTCAGGCACCGTGCACACCGATACATTCACAGCTACTTCTGGCATCTACGAAAGAATACATTAGTAAACTACCGTATCAACAGTTAATAAATGTTAACACAAAGATGAAACATTGAAATAAAATTAAAAAACAATATATAATAATTTTATTGAATAAGGAGGCCATAGTCAGTGATGGTAAGAAATACACACAAGCAAATAAAAGAACCAGAAGTGGGCATTAAAATAATGACCACAATGCATTGCAAAGTACCAACTGAACGTGCACATTAATATCTGTAAAAGGTTGCGTTCAAAGGAGCATTAATAAAAGAGTTACATAGACGGCATTCAGACTGATCTGTTTGGATCATTTAGGACTTAAATGGAAGAGTTCATCTTAGATCAGGACACAATCAGGAATTAATTCATGCTGTTCGATTCAACACAAACTTAATGTTTTTAGCAGTTTAAAGCAGCTGTTTACTTTGTCAGACAAACAACACAACTGTTGCTGCACGCCGAGGCTGCTCAACGTGTCCCGTCCTAAAGAAACGTGGTTTTGGACGGGTTCTGCTCCGAGAGGCTTTTAATTTGACTCCACCATTAGCGCTGCCTGGATGTTGTCTCCTGCAGGTAAGATACTGACTGCTCATAACTAAAAACTTTGTATGACCTTTACCTCACTCACACCAGAACATTCACTTGAGTGTCGCTTCAGCTCCAGATGTTTGTAACCTGTTGGACCCAGACGGTTTCAGTGGAAACACAAATATAATAATAATAATAATTTTATTTGAAAGCACCTTTCAGGACACGCCACAGCAAGAAAGGGGAGAAGCAGCAAAGAAAAGTCCAACACAACGTCCAGAACACAAGCAACGCTGCGAGGTTCAGTTTGTGTGCCACTTGTGCTGTGCGGTGATGTCACAACCTTCTTGCATCAGGACCGAGGAGCAGGACAAACCTGGCTTTGGGAAACGTCTTGAAACAGGAGACACTGCCAGCCACAGAGGAACAGGAGCTGCTGGGACAGGAGGAGTGGAGGTAGAGAGTAAATCAGGGATGGATGGATGGATGGATGTAGGAGGAGGGGGGAAGGGGGGCTGATAAAGCCTGATCTGTGCCACAGGGCATTTATGGCTGCTGGGGGAAACGGGTGGGAGGAGGTATTGTGTGCTGTGTCCGTGCGTTTATAGGATTGAGCTCAAGTTTCCTTTGTGTTTCCATTTTGTTGAGGGATTATGTTCTTTGAGAGAGTTGTGCACGCAGGCAGACACAGAGTGGAGGCGGAGAGGATGGTGAGGTGGCGGCAGCGGCGGTGGGGGGACGAGGAGGGAGGGAGGATGTCTTTGTTCAGAGCATTGATCACAACAAGACAGATAGAGGCTGTGTGTGTGTCGGTGCAGGGTGTGTGTTGAAGTGTGTGTGCAGCATGTCAGCGAGGCAGAAGCCGGGTGTCAGGACGTGTAAACCAGCCCTGTAACAATTTAAAATCAATTTGCCTCCCAAGAAGGAACCGCTCATCCAGACATGTTCACCCCCTAGCTCCAAGCGTGTCCCAGGACTTCTCTCCGCTCTTGTTACACATCACTTACACAATTCCTCTTGCTGCCCCCTGGAAGACAAAGTTTGTCACTCGGAGGCGGCGGCGTAATTATCCTGCACGTGACGTTTGCAGCGTCACCCATCAAACTCGTAACGAAGCGGGAGGCACGGCGCTTCGACTGAGCTCGACACGATGCAACAGTTTGATGCCGGAAACCCCAACTCCACCAGCTTCCTCTCGCTAATCGATTGGTGATAGATGAAAGTCTGCGCGCCGCTGATAATCCGAGCGCGCCGAAGTTCCCCGGCTCCGCTCGTTTTAAAACGTACTTCCTGGTGTCATTTTTATTTTTACACGTTTCCATCCCCACTGGGTTGTGTTCTCCCCAACTTGTTAAAACACCACATGGTGCATTTGCATAGGATAACCAACATATAGCGAATCATTTGCATGCCTGAAAGTGCACTTGAGTAACCGTAATTACACGTGACACCAATTACTCTGTTACTTTGTATTAAATTATAATGGAAAATTCCACCAGAGAATTGGAGCCTAATTGCATCTTAATTTGCATAATTTTGCATATTAATCACATCTCAGATGAATAATAAATTTCAGTTGAAAAAAATTTTTTTTTTTTTTTTTACTTATGCATGGTTATAAAAACAGGTTGAAAATAATTTGTGAGCTATTACTAAGAGCATTTTTGAGCTAATTATTATGAAACAGTGAAGTCAAATAAGTCTAATCTTAACCAACAAAACGTTCGTATTGAAATAGTCCGTCAGCGAATCGGCTGGAATAATATAAACATTTTCAAAAGAAAAATCTGATTTTTCACTGAAGTTTGAGGCTCCATTTAAATCCATTTCCAGCGCAGACGTGCCAGATTCATTCTGCAACGATAATTCAAATCATTTTCCTTTTCTTTCACGCTCTTTTTTCTTCTGATCAACACCTGTGCCTGCTATTGTGCGGGGCTCCCTGCCAGCTCGCGCACACAAACTAATACCTGCAGCCCAGATTAAATTCAAATATACAAAAACAACAGATTTTCACGTGTACGAGCGTTATCCTCTGCAGGATAAAGTTGACCGAGTTCTTCCGTAAAACGCATCGAGGCAAGAAAAACAAGAAAATTATAAACGAGGTCGTCCAAAATTAAATAAAATGGAACAATAAAATATATTAAATACACTGTTGGTTTTCGGCATTTTAAGATTTTGTGTTGACAACCTTTACTATTTATTTGCATGGAGAAAGAAAATGTATATTTTCCAAATTTCAAAAATAAATACATTTTGTTTTGTCAATATTACTGTCAAGTTGCGACTAACATTTAAACTTATAGACACTTCTTTTTTTTTTAGCTTCTTTATTACCATAAAGCTCTTATTTGTGTGATTTAACGGTAAATACATTTTGTTTCTGTGATATGACGAACAAACGCGGGTTAAATCAACAATTATTATTAATGGGATGCACGCTTACAGAAAGTTGGGGAAATTACGGAAAAATACCAGCAGCTGCAGAAGAGTTAAACATCTTTGACAAATTATGATTTCATTAATTTTTTTTTTTACTGTAAATTACGCAGCTCACAACGAGTCTTTATTAACGTTAAATCACTATTTCTAGAAAATATTTACACGTCAACTCTGTTTACGATAAATAAAATTTAAACAGAAAATCTAAATGCAGCAATTTATTCAAACAAAATTAGTAAAACAAATTATCATTTTTAAATTTAAAAACCTAATAGTTACTGTAAAAATCATCAACTGCCGGTGCCGGAATTTGTTAAAAAAATTTGTCTGTACGGTAAATTCCCAGCATCCGGTAAAATTTCAACCAAAGACTAAAAACACCAATTTAATGGACATGAAATTTGTCTCTGCTTATATTTCAGGTAAATTATATATTAACTTAAATGATTAGTGTTGTGACTGAAAAAACAGGCTTTTATGTGATTTCTGCTCGTGACCCGAGCTCTGTGCTCAGCACCAGAAGCAGAACCAGATGTGGACAACAGTGCCCTTCAGTGGCTCAGTGCAGGAAAAATAAGAGCAGATGTTTCTGATCACACTTCTGCAGGAAGAAGGACTGACAAACACCAACTGAACAACAAGCCAAACACTCGGATTACTCAGATTTTTAGAAAATATGAGATTGTAAATCCACTACTTCACATGAGAAATGTCTATTTTATCCATTACCAGCCACGTTAACTCAATTACCGGTAAATCTTACAGTTGGGCTCAAAAACCAGCAGAAATTAACTGTAAAATTAAAGTTCTTAATATGAAAGCTGAAACAATTCCTGAGTTTAAATATTAGCATAGAAATTTAATTACATTTAGTTTTTGTTTAGTTTCTTAATTTCAGCAGATGTGTGAAGGTGAGACCACGTTGTTGTGTTGGATGATGAAACACATAGTATTCACATTTACACAGCTGTTTAAAAACGTCTTCACTCCGGCGCTTGTCGACAAGATTTCTGTATTTCTGTATCTCCAATTTCTGTATTGAACTTTTTTTGATTTTTTTGATTTTGTCGACAGATTATTAACCACAATTATTGGTTTATTTCTGAATCGTCGTCGTTGCAGTTCAACAGGCAAACTTATGATAAAATTTTACATTTTGGTTAAATTATTTTTGCCCCCTGCTTAAAAACAAACCCCAACACCTGAAGACCAGCTGGTTCTGAGGATCTAAAGTCACAATAAGTCCATTTTGATTTCCTGAAGATCATTTTTGTCCACATGCTGGAGCAGGCTGAGACTCATAAATGAGTATTTGTCTCTCTCTGCTGGATGCTGCAGACAAAGCACTTCTGTTTGCCAGAAGTTTTTAAGGTTTTAAACACAAGATATTGGATAAAATATGTAAAACAGGAAAACAAACATGGGGAGAACGGTGTGAGTTTATTGGTCGGTTGGTTAAAAACATCCAGAATATTAATGTAAAAATAAAATAAGTTATATTATTGTGAAGATTTCTGCTGTTAAAGCCAGAATGAACTTTTCAAAGCTTGACACCGTGAACTTCTGTGTTGATAAAATAATTCTGGTTGAATTTAACAACTGTATAATTGTGTAAAAGTCTTGAGTCAATTTTTTTGTTTGTTTTATGTTTTCCTTAAAAGTGTATTTTTATTTTTATTTTTTTATGTCCTAAAATGGTATTTATCAGCAGTTCATCAGGCTCTCTGGAAGCATGTCTGCATTTAATAGTAAAATGAATAATTTATAAAATAATAGTTTTTTTGTTTGATTATTTGAGTCATTTAACGTTGATCCATCAACCATAATTCAGATCAAAGTTGGGTTCACACATAAACTATAACTTTCAGCTTTATTTCTTCACTAGTGACCATGGTTGCCTTCAGGATTAAAATAGGTATTTTTGCATTAAGCAGGCAAATATTAAAGCACTATTAGCCTAATTAATATTTAAGAGTAAACTGGACGACTTCAATTAATAAAACAAAAAATCGGAGATCCAGAGATTAGTCTTTCAGACAAAAATGATCAGTAAGGACCAGGTCTGGTCCGAGCATTTGAAAGACAGCAACAAACTGAACAGACTTGTTATACGGGACAAATCTGTCACTTTCTGATCAAAAGTTGCACCATTGAATCTTATTTTCCATAACCGTGTACTCTGAGGATTTGTAATCTGAATTATTTGTCAACATGTCTCTAGATTAACCCTTAAAGAGTTTGTGGGAAGAAAATCAGCCATGCGTTGTTTGTGTCCAGTGAGTTTTAATTTAAAACTCACTGGACACATGTCACAACTGCATGTTTAAAACTTTTAAACATGCAGTTGTGACATCACAGATTAAAAAGCCTGGTCTGGACTCCACAGTAATGTCAACGTTTAGGCCAATTTCAAAACCGCCCTTTGTGTCAAATATCTTAGAGAAAGTTGTTTATAACCAGTCAACATTTTACTTAAAAGAGCACAACCTTCTTGAACTGTTTCAATCTGGCTTTAAAAGTCACCACAGTACTGAGTCGGCACTGCTGAAAGTTTTTAATGACGTTCTTTTAGCCACGCTCTCTGGTCACTGTGTAGTTCTGATGCTGTTGGACCTAACCGCTGCCTTCCACACAGTGGACCATCACATCCTCCTGTCTCGTCTGGAGAACTGGGTGGGCATTCAGGGTCCCGCTCTATGGTGGTTTAGATCCTATTTGACAGAGAGAAGCTATGTGTGCTCGTTGAAGCTGTTCCTCTGTAGCGCCTCTCACATGTGGAGTACCTCAGGGATCTATACTTAGTCCCCTTATATTTTCACTTTATTTACGTCGTCTTCTTCATTTGTTTTTTCCCTCTTCAGGGATCGACACAGTGAGTCATCCTCCTCCACCTCACTCTGTCCTCTGCATCCTCTGTCCTCACTCCAACTACCTCAATGTCTTCGACTAACAATAGCACAATTTCCGCCGGCACCCTGTTTGTCAACAGCACCAGTGGCAGTCATTGTGTTAACCCGGGTCTCGACCAATCCGGTATGGTTTCGCTTTGATGAACTCGTATTATGGTTTTGGCAAAAGTGTTTTACATCGGATGCCATTCCATTTACCTGGGCTTGGGACCGGCACGAGAGATACACTGGCTTGTGCTCCCTAGTGGCTGTTTGTTTGTTTTCCCCACTTTATTTACTCCCTCTGGGATATATTCTCCTTAAACATAGTGTTAATTTCATATTTATGCTGATGACTGCCAAATTTATGCTCCATTAAAACAAGAAAAACAGTACTCCCTGAACACCAAAGTTCATGCTCAACACTCGTAATCTGTGAACCCACTTGGGGAATGTATGGCAGAAGTCAGAGCATGGATGTCACAGAATTATTATTATTTTTTTTTTACATTTTAATGAGGAAAAGACTGAGGTCTTGTTGTTTAAGCCCAGTGATGGTTTCAAAGTCCATGCTGATCTGGGCCCTTTAACACAACACCAGACAGACTATGAGGTGTAAGGAAGACTGTTTCAAGACTTGAAGAGTTAAAACAGGTTTATAAGTAGCTGTTGACTTAGATTATTGGGGGGTGGACAAATCTACAAAATTATCAACCAGTATATCAGTTATTGGTGGTTCCCTCCTAGTGACGATATCGAAAATGTCCATACAGTACTGGTAGGGCTCTTTATTGCAGTGGACCCCTGGAGAACAAGTTTGAGACTTTACTCGTGGCTGTATGATATTTAATGTTCTAATGACCGCAGTACATCATATCACCAATACAAAAAGCTGGAACATGGCACACATAAAGAACGTGTGCACCTGATTATTTGACGTCATTTCTATCAACATGCTCTCTTAATATGCAAAATAGACATTAACAAACATATCCTCGTAAATAAAATACTTAAACCAACATACCTTTTGCCTTTTCGGAGGGGCTGCTAGTACAAAAAAAAAAGTTTACCGTGACTCAGCGTGAATTGAAGCTACTGCCGTACGTCAACAAACAAGCTAGACAAACTGCCTTAGACAGGAAATGAAGATACAAAATAAAGGCGCGCCGATCGAAAAGGAAGTCAGTGACACCACAGCAGAAACTTCAAAATAAAATATGTTCAAATTTGCTTAAATGCACTTATGGTGATTTATATAAAGT
>JARVGV010001153.1:2612813-2623064 GCA_031762435.1 Hypsolebias longignatus | reverse complement strand
TAGGAGGAGATGTATGAAGGCAGCAGACCAAGAAGTGATTTAAAGATGAAAATGTACCAATGGAAGAGTCTGCGTGAAGTTAATGATGTTAACCAGTGAATACTGGGTACAATATTACAGCCAGTTTGATTATTACAATTAATAATTAATAATTTTACTCATAAAAATAATATTTAGTAAAGCTTCCATTTTAATCCTTTGTAGTTATCAAGATTTTGAGTAGTGTCAGGAATGCCGAACCGGTGTTTGAATATATACTACAACGACCTTCCATACACGGTCTGTCATCGTCCTCCGTACAAAAGGGAAGTTGAAAGAAGTGGAGACAGCGCAGCTTCATGAAATCTCTCCTCACTGTGTCTGACTGGACACTTTGTGAACAGACATTGAAGAGCTGAACATATTGTCCCGGAAACGCCTCGTTCTTCACCCACACTTCTTTTCTTTTGGTAGGTGAGTAGCTGAAGCTAAAAGCTAACCGGAGGGCTCCTCCCGAAGCAAGCGGCCCTAGCTAAACATTCACCCAGCTAGCAGCTCTTCACGGGGCGGGCTGGCCCGGTAGTTGACGCTGAACGGTTGAATCATCCGGTTGGACGAGCACTGCCAGGCCGGTACCACAGTACTAGTCCTTTGTGGTCGTCAACAACCCGGTTCGGATCGTTGAGGCGGACTAACGTCATGCGGCTAGCCTCATTAGCCGTACACACCCAAACCTGCTAAATCCCACGTTCCGAGACGTTACATAAGTGTCAGAACCGGAGCGTGACAGGCTGCGAGTCATGAAACCAGCCGTCTTTAAGCTGCTGGCACACGGACTGGATCAACTGTCACAACACGTTGGTTTTGGGTTGGACAGTTTCAGCTCGTGTAGCTTCTGCGCTGCTAACGTTAGCTGCTGTCACTGCTAATCTGAGATGTTTTGGGTCAGAACAACGTCCCTGCGAGTTGATGCTGTTTACTTTGGTTTGAAGGAAAGAAGAGCCACTCTGTTGTTGTTGTTGAATCTAAACTCATTTCTACAACTCATTTAGAAAAGCTTTAATTTACCAAAGGTCTGCAGTTGTTTACCTCATGTTTTAAAAGTTGTGTATAATTTTCTGCATTGATGTAAGCTGCCCGTGCCAAAGACACTAATGCACCCCTATACCATCAGGGAGGCAGGCTTTCTTTCCATTGCTTTCAAAAATAATCAACACATTTGAAGTTCTGACCACAGAACAGTTCTCCACTTTGCCTCAGCCCATTTTAAACGAGCTTCCAGCAGTTCTGGATGGTGTTCACATCTGGCCTGTTGTTTTTGCCTGATAGAGCTTTAAGCAGCGTTTACGTCTAAACTGTGTTTACAGATGACTGTTCCTGAGCCCATGCTCTGGTAAGATATCATGAACTGTTGATTGGATATTCAGTCTTGCCAGTTTTCCATTTAGGAACATTTTCAAGTTATTCCACCATTTTTAGAATAATTTTTCTACATCCTGGTGAACCTTGGTCCATCTTTACTTCTAAAATGTTTAGACCTGGTCCTCGTGCTGTCCTGTGGCCAATTATCCAAATGAATTGGAAAAAGTTCCTCCTGCTCTGTCTTGTTGGTACAGTTTACTTAAATAAAACAACCATTTATTGTACAGCGTCTCAAATATGTTGAGATGTTGCTGACGTCAAACTCGATACGACTCCTTTCAAATGTCCAGTTTCAACGTTTGATGCTTTCATTATGAATAATTTGTATTTTATGAGATTAGCAAATCCCTGCCTTCTATTACTTTTTCACGTTTTGCACAACTTAACGTCAAAGACTTCAACAATAAAGCCGAGATGTCCGGCTCAACTGGGACTCAAAGCCGTTGAGAAGAATCTAGTTTTCGGCATTAACTGTGAAAATACTTTTAAATTTTTTTTATCTGGATTTAAGAATGTTGGGCCTCAGCTGATTCATAGACCTCATTGTTCTGGTTGAATATATTCTGGTTTTAAACAGTAAGAGTCCAAATCAGGCAGATAATTTCTTCACTGGATCCTAAAGTAGGTGTGAAACCAGTGGATGGAGGCCACGTTTGATATGACGTTTAATTTTTTTGTTGTTGTCGACAAGGCAGGCAGCTGTAATTTGAACCTGGAGGCACCAGAGCGACGACAAGATGAACGTAAAACCAGTTACAGCGGATCCAAACGAGAAGACGTGAACGACTGCGTTGAACTGATCTAAAACCACCGACGCCTTAAACATGTCGTTAAAAAAATCACACTGAAGATAAACGGCAGCACAATTTTTCTATATTTCCCCAAAGGAGAAATACTTTTGATACAAACATTTTTTTTAAAAAAAGGCACAAATAATCAGACGTCATGATTTTGGTTTTATTTATTTAACAAACAACCTGAGCCTGAACAGATGTTTACCTACATTTAATTTTTTTTTACTTTTTTTAATTTATATAACAATTTGGAAGGAGATTATTTTAAATTTCGTACATTATCATAACAAGCTCCACTAAACTTAAAAAAAAAATAAAAAAAAAACTATAAGAAAAAACTTATTACCAATAACATCTGATTGTGTTGGCATGTTCAAATAAAACAAATGTAGTTATCTGTGTTTGAAGCAGATGTGCACAGATTGTGAGTTTGTGGGCCGATGCATATTTTCTTTAAAGAACCAACTGTTTGTAACAAATATTGACCAGAAACAACTTCGATCGACTTAATCGTTCTTTCAAACTGCATTCGTTTTATTTTACAGGCCTCATCTCTTCAGATAACGAAGAATAAATTTTACTAAGATAAATTAAATACATTTTGAGCTTCAGATGTCTGCACATCTCGCAGCGACGGGGGGCGCGCCCCCCCCCGCAGCGACTCCCCCCCCCCCCCCCCATCTAACCTCTGCACCACCCAGACCAGGCTCCCAGCCGTCAGACATTTTAACTTCAACAGAACTCCGCTTCCTTTTAAACTTGAGCAGGAATCCTGAAGGTCTTCATGATACCAGCTGCTAAATATTGTCCTTCTGTTCCAACTCCTTTTTAAAACCTGTTGGAGTTTTGATATTTAATGTTTGGAGCAGTCGGGACACAATAAACTCCCCAACACTAAACAAGCTCCTCCTGAAACATTTCATGGAGACATTCATCAAACAACAATTTCTAATAGAAGCATTAAACCTGGAAAGGTTGTAAGACAATAATCAAAAATGTATTTCTGATAAAATTAAACCGTTAACTGTGTGTGTGTGGGGGGGGTGTAAATCCAGTTTGGAGGTTTTCTTCAAAACAATGGCACAGTGATTATTTTATCTGATTTGGAGGCTTGTCTTTACCTTTCTCAGGTGTTTTCCAGTTTTTGCTGCATCCGGGGGCCGCGGCCGCCGCACGGTGACATGGCCAGTAGAGGCGGAGCCACACGACCCAACGGGCCGAACGCCGGCAACAAGATCTGCCAGTTCAAACTGGTGCTGCTGGGAGAGTCGGCGGTGGGGAAGTCGAGTCTTGTGCTTCGTTTTGTCAAGGGTCAGTTTCATGAATTCCAAGAGAGCACCATTGGAGGTACGTATGCTGAAAAAACCTGGCCTTTCTGTTCGTGTGCGTTTACGGGCCGTCGGAGGTGAACGATAAATCATGTAGAGGACAGACGAGACGATGATGAAATGTTTGTTAAACCTTTGAAAGAAATCTACCAAACAGGACAAGATGCAGCTAAAGAAGATGGAGGGAAAGTCCTTTCATTCACTGAGGAGTTTAGTAAATGTTCTGAACAGTCACTATCTTACCTGCTGCAGAAGGCTTTTTGATCGAGCACAGTTTAAAGAAACATCATTTGTTCCTGACAGGACTGATGAGTTGACGGCTGGTCCGAGCGGGATTAAAAGCAAATGTTTGTCTTTTTTCTTTGTCGTCCAGTCACATTACAACTCGCTGTGACTCCTCGGGTCTACACAAGCTTCGTGGTTTTCATCTGACTTTAGCGTCATCTCGATGTGGGCGGGACCATCGTAGCACGGCCGACCGAAACATCTGGGACGATGTTTTCTATCCAAGGAAATCACAACAAACGAACAGGCAAAAAAAAACCAACTCCCCATTCTCTGCTGCGGATTGTTAAAATGCCGAGGTCGACTTGAAGCCACCTTCCCTCCGCTGGTCCAATCCCGTAGATTGAGTCCGTTTCAACAAATTCTGGGTTTAAAGTTTTTTTTTTTGTTGTTTGTTTTGTTTTTGTTTTTAAATGGTGGGTTTGATTCTCGTGAAGGAGACGCTCTCATGATGGACGCTCTGTCCAGTGTCCTGCAGTCTGCCGTCAGATGTTCGACTCCGCTCGCTCGGAACCTCGACCGAGTGGGTTTTAAGAACCTGTCTGGAAGCGGGTGAGACCACTCGATGAGACTCAAAGCTGAACCGAGTCCACCCGAGTGGGGCCGAGATGAGCTCATGGACGACGACTCGGTGAAGTGGATCCCTGACGTCTAAAAAACATCAATTCATACAATCCATTTTTTTATAAACCTCTATCCTGCTCGCAGTTTCACATCAGTTATTCTGGTGAATGCACTACGTCTCTGCAGGAAGTGCACCAGGATGTGCTACAGCTAGCTGCTGCTGCTGCTATTTATATCTATACTTGTAAATAACCCTAAAATTAAGGTTAATAACTATAAAACATAAAGTGGCAGCAATTAATTTTAGTCTCTGCATTACATTTATGTCAGACCTGGGAACTCGTGACCTGAGAACTTGGATCTGGGAACGACGTCAGACGTTTACAGTGCTCAGTAGAAAGTGCTGTATGAGAAACTGGATTTCCGAGATGCAAACCGACAGAAATTAAAATCAAACCCTTTTCGCTGAAGCCGAACTAAAACTACAACCATTTGTGGATTTTGAGGCCGGGACTCGTCGGGAATCTCCGACTTTCTGAGTCGCAGTTCCGACTTTGATTGATTTTACCAACCTGGAAACTGAATCTCTGACTCCAGGGTAAAACATGTTAGCAACGTTAGCATCACTTGGACTAGCTAATAGCTCGTCAGTCCATTCAGGACCGGAGTCTTTTTCTTTAAGAGCTATCTGTAACAGGTAAGATATTGTTGTACGTTGAAGGGATGTTTTAAAGAACTAGCAGAACTTGGGTGGACTCCCAGATGTTCACTTCAGGTGTGTTACGTACATAATCTCACCATTAATGAGCAGCAAAGTCACTTCTTGGACATGAGGTCAGATTTCATCCATCAGGGTCTCCTTTGGCCGAAGGAAAAGTTTCTGTGACGGATCTTTGCTGCACCATCAGTCAGGTTCTCACGTTTGAACACGTGGAACCAGACGAGCTTCCTGTCGTTGCTCAGTTGTCGCTCTCTGCCCTGCAGCTGCCTTCCTGACTCAGACGGTATGCTTGGATGACACGACGGTCAAGTTTGAGATCTGGGACACAGCGGGTCAGGAGCGGTACCACAGCCTGGCTCCCATGTACTACAGAGGCGCCCAGGCGGCCATCGTGGTTTATGATATAACAAATGAGGTGAGCTGGGTGTTGTTACCTCTGAATGTTGTCACCATGAGGGACTGGACGGGCTTTTTTTTATTTTTTTAATTATTGCAGTCAGGCTCAAGACAGAAGTTTCTTGAAAGATGACTTCATCATATGTCCACCATTTATTGACCTTCTTCACTTGGGTCATTGATTTTAATAAAAGTTCACCTCTGGATGTTTAAAATCAAACTGATAGTTTTAAAGAGAACAAACTCCATCTGTTTTTAATTATTAAAGAACGACTCTCACCTTTTACCTTCATTTAGTTATTGATCACAGGCTGCAACAAAGAAAAGCTTCTTATTCGACATGTTATTGATCTGTACCTGGATGGCAGACTGGGGCGGTTTGTTCAGGTCTCATCACTGTCCTCCACCACCAGGACAAGGTCCACGGGTCGTTTAGTGCCGGGTCACACAGAAATAATTAAAACTTTCCTCTAGAAATAAACTTGTATAAATATTTTGGCCCTTGAGGTATTTTATTTTGAAAAATGACCACGTTCGTTTATGACTATCTCCTGCACATGACTTCAGACACTTTCACAAACGCTTCACGAGGCCTCTGGCTGCTTCTAAACATACCGGGGGGTGGGGGGCTGCATCTCTGAGTCGCACGCTGAGGTAGTAACAGAGCCGAAACGGTCGACGTGTGAAGTTGTGATCCAGCTTTGTGGCTCAGTAATGTGATGAAATGTTTGATCCTGGTCCTGGAGATCCACTGATCCACTGCAGGTTTTACATGTTTCTCTGCTCCGACACCTGATTCAATGCTTCAATCACATCTCCATGCCAGCAGGAGCCCCCTCTGATGTAAAGCAGGCGTGTTGGAGCAGAGGAACATCTCATGCAGGATAGTGGCCCCTTCAGGACCAGGACTGGTTCATTTTGAATGTGTGAGCTTCCTGCTCTTTGTGCTAAATGCAAAAACAAAAGTTTGGGGAACAAAGAAACCCACCACAAATTAAATCCTCTTCTGTTCATGTTTTGTTTTTACAGCCAAACTTCATCTTATGAAACTTTCTTTAGTCGCAGTTATTTTACTTTTGCCACCAAACCTAGGAGCTAAATGCTAAATACTTTAATGTCTTCAGTTCAGCTCCACACCAAACCCTCAGCAGCTGCTGGGCGTCAGAGGAAAACTGAAAACCAGCAGAAATTAGTAAAGAATTAACTTTTCAGAACTCTGTCCCCTTCATGTAAAAGAAAGTTGTGTTGTATGAAACCTCTTCAGAAAATGTTTGGAGAGAGTTTAAAAATTTAATATCCCTCCTTCCTTTTGGAAACCCTGAAATGTTCATTAAACGACTCAAATGTTGATTTGAAGAAATTATCCTTTAGGGATTATTTTTTGTTATAAAAGCAAAGCTGAAAATATTTTTCCTACAAAAGGCGGCGCGGTGGTGCAGTTGGTCGAGCTAATTGCCTCACAGCAAGAAGGTCTGTGTTGCGTGCCGTTAGCTTAGCGCTACGCAAGTGCCAGGGGGTGGTGGAGTTGGGTGGACTGGGCGGGGCGCCCTGCTTGTAGAACGGTGGGGGAAACACTGCGATGGGTCAAAAAGTCATGGGTTTTATTGTATTTTATGTATTTTTGTGTGTGTGTGTGGGGGGGGGGGGGATGGGGGGCTATTGTAATCCCTCATTTCAACAAAACTCTCATGAGATTATTTAGATAAGTTTATCAAAGGATCATCATCTCCAGTGTCTGAAGTTTTGCAGTGATCAAAATGTTTGGAAGATGTTTATCTTTTCATATTTTATATCCCGTCAGACGTACCCCGGTCTGTTTCTGTATTTATTTTAATATGTACATCTTCACTGCTCCTCTTTAACTGAAACAAATACAACTTTTATTGTTCTTCAGATCATATTAGTTTATAAAGCATCATTTTAGTAATTTTTCCTTCTTCTGGGTCTCTGACGTGGCCTTTGATCCTCGTCTTCCATTGTAAGGACGTTATTTCTTCTAATTGAGGCGCTCATCACTTGCGTCTGCTCTGTTTGCCAGGATTCGTTTGTTCGGGCGAAGAACTGGGTCAAAGAGCTTCAGAGACAAGCCAGTCCAAACATTGTAATAGCTCTAGCTGGGAACAAGGCGGATCTGATGAACAAGAGAGCTCTGGACTTTCAGGTTTGTCCTTTTTAATCATCAGCAGCGTTGAACTTCACCAGATTTTTTCTGGAAGCAGCGTCTGATACTTATGACCTCGTCTGCTTTGATTCACTTCAGTTCTTTAAAACTGAAGCTCTGAGTTATTTTAACTAAAGATTCCTGACGTTCCTCTGCAGGACGCTCAGTCGTACGCAGACGACAACAGTTTGCTCTTCATGGAAACTTCAGCCAAGACCTCCATGAACGTGAACGAGATCTTCATGGCCATCGGTAGGTGTCAACCAAAAAAACGAGTCTGTTTTTCCTCTAAGGGCGGTCAGGTGGTCAGTAATTGCTGCAGCTTCACTTCCTGCGTTTCATTAGGAAACGTTCAGTCGGGTCTCGTCACATGACCCGACAGCCTCCAGAAGTTCAGACTCGTTTGACGGACTGAGACGGAGATCTGCACAGACCGGTGCGGACTTTCACCGAGTCCAGTTTGTAAAGAGATGGACTCGTTCAGGAGAAGGTTTTGTGTTCAGGGTTCATGTTTTAATAAAACAGGCTTTTATCAGTTGAAAGAAAAAAGGCAGTTTTAAGAACCAACAGTTTAGTTTTGACAGAGTTTGTCCACTAGATGGAGCCGTAAGAGATTTTAACCCTGTCAATGCATTTCCTGTTGAAAGATGAAAAAAGGACCAGTGGATTAAACGTGTTAGGATTTTAATGCTTCATTTGTTTATTGGTAACAAAAGTCAGAGTTTAGTTTAAAATAAATAAATAAATAAAATGAAAAACTGCAGCCTTTTATTCAATATAAATCAGTAAAGTTAAATAGTTATTTCTGCTCGTTTACTCTTTAGTTTTAGTTCCACTTGTGACATTTGACTCAGGATGTTGTTTATTCATGTTTTTATTAGACTTTAGTCTCTTTAAACATGTCCTCAAAGATAGTCAGCATGACCCTCCTGCTGCCCTTGGGCCAAACGCCTCTGAGGCTTCAGTTTAATCCCAAACCGTGTTTATTCAGGGATTGACCCGTTCAGTCTAATAAATAAAGGCGTGGCAGTTTTGATGTGTACTCTCCTGCTAAACTTGGGTCATAGTAAGCAGAAGGCCTCAGTTTCGACCCAAGGGTAGCAGGAGTGTTGGGTTAAAATACACAGAAACATTTTTTATTTAAATCTCCACAGTTTTAAGTTTTAAACATTTTTTCATACAGGAAGTTGAATTCAGACTCGTGTGTTTCTCTTTGACGGTTTTATCAACGTAAACTGAAAATTATCGTTAAAGCACAATGGTTTTTTTTTATTCATTCAATTTTTTATACACGTTAGTCTCTGAGTCATGAGGACTTGTTTTCAAGAAAGACCCGTTTTAAACAGAACTTCTCAAGTTCAAACAATAAAAAAGCAATAAAAGTAAAAAGTGTTAACAGTCCAATCAAGATGTCATATAAAACAACATCAAATACTAAAAACAACATTTTATTATTTTTCTAATGACTTTTTCAAATGTTTAAACTCCCTTGAAGACCTCGCAGTGCACAGCTTCAGATCTTGTTGAAAGGTGTTCCAGGAGCAGAGTAGGAAAAGGTCTTTATGCTGAATTCTGTCCGCATAGAGGGAACACTGCAGGTAATGATGTCGTGAGAGCGCACGTTGTAACTGCACTGACGACGTGACGTGGGAGGAGATATAAGAAGGTAGCAGACCAAGGAGTGATTTCAAGATGATGAACCAGTGTGAGAACCTACGTGTAGATAATGATGACCAGTGAATCTTTGTGCACCAAACAGCATCCAACATCTGCAAGCAGCTGGCAGGAGCATTCATGTCACCATAGTTAGTGGCTGGTAGTCAGAAGCAGTTTCCTGGCATTCAGAATTGAACTAGATCTATTTCTAAACCCAGTTTTAATTTCAGTTTATCAGTTTTCAACATGCGGCTTTAAAGAGAGATGTGCATCAATTAAAATTTCCAAACATTTGTAAGAATCCACAAACTCAATTGGAATATCAAGCGTGGATGAGATGGAGGAAGAACTGCTGGCACCAACTTCCTGTTTGAAAACAACTTCCCTTTGGTTTTATCAGCGTTTAGCACCAGTTTGAGATGGAACAAGTGGATGATGTCGACTGTAGAAGCTGAAGAACCTTAGCAACTGTGTTAGCTCGACAGTAAACAACTGTATCGTCAGTGTAGATGTAAGCAGACGTCAGGAATGTTTTGATCTAAATTACTAATAAAATTTATTAAAAAAGAGTGGGTCCTAAAACTGAACCTTGTGGTACACCATTAGTGATTGTTAAATGGCTAGATGAGGAACTGCTGTGTCGAACACATTGCATCTGGCCTGAGAGAAGCACCTTCCTCAGATTCATCCCAGAACCAGTGAGATGAACTCTACACGCTTCAGATGAACTTTAATCTGAGTTGATTTAAAATCGTCTCGGACGTCGGTGTGATTCCTGACGGTGTCTCATCGTCTCCGCAGCAAAGAAGCTCCCGAAGAACGAGCCTCAGGCGGCCGGAGCCGGCAGCGGGCGGAACCGGGGCGTGGACCTGACAGAGACAGCTCAGCCCAGCAGCCGTTCGTGCTGCAGTAACTAACCCAGCTCTTCCTCCTCCTCTTCTTCTT
>JARVGV010001153.1:2586865-2602216 GCA_031762435.1 Hypsolebias longignatus | reverse complement strand
CGGTCACGTCATACCTCGGTGTGTCCCTGGGCAAGACACTTAATCCCAAGTTGCTCCCGGTAGGACTGGCTGGCGCCTTGCATGGCAGCCCCCGCTACGGTGTATGAATGTCTGTATGAATGGGTGGATGGCTGGTGCTGTGAAGCACCTTGGGGCCCCTCATGGGGGCTGGAAAGTGCTATATAAGTAAGCTCCATTTACCATTTTACAAATACAGTATAATAAAAACAACAGAGAAGAAGTCATAAAATAATAATTTTACTTTAGAATTATAAAAAATATTTACTGTAAATGAGCTGCTCATCATGAATGAGGTCAGTAATGTCAGTTTAAAACAATCTTTTTAAGTCTCTTGTAATAAATTTGAAATCTCAAGATTTGTGATTAAATTAAAAATTTAGCCTCCATTTAAACATCACTGTAAACAAAACAATGATAAATACAGTACAATCACTGATCAAAATAAAACCTGTCCTGATGAAAATTTGGCATTATGCTATTATAATATAATCATTATTAAGTAATACGTGACATTCAGGTGGTGGTGGAGAAAAAAGTTGCATTTCTGTTTTTAAATAAAAGCAAAGCATGTTTTAATATCATGAAACCATATTTTAAGTTCAAGGTCACTTTCAAACTCTTGCCTACATTCAATCACACGTGCACTCTTCACGCACCTGCTCCTCGTGTCAAAATGTCCCATGAGCCTTCAGTTTTAACACTGAGGGTCATTTTGACCCGAGGGCAGCAGGAGAGCTGCCTCAGGTCCTGGTTGAACTGGTTTCTGTGTTCCAGTCTGGTGTCCATGTGATGGCAGCAACGCGTCGTCTCTGCTCAAACATCTCCAGGTAAAAACAAAGATTTGACTGACAGAGCTCCACTCCTCTACAGAGCATGATGTCAGTACAATCTGGAAGTGTTAAAATGTAATATTTATGTTTTTTTAGTTATTAATATTTGTTCAAGTCATGTTTCATCCTTCAGCGCTTTCCCTCCATGCTACAAACACAGTTTCTCTAATTGATAAAGGAGAGTACGGAGCACAGTGAGTGCCTGGTGTTGAAAGAGAATGTGAATTTATTCCCTCGGTGAACAGAAACACAACTGAGACAGAGTTAAACACAACACCAGATGTAATAAAAGGGGTTTACAACATACATGCACATGG
Source organism: Hypsolebias longignatus (assembly GCA_031762435.1). Classification (NCBI taxonomy): domain Eukaryota; kingdom Metazoa; phylum Chordata; class Actinopteri; order Cyprinodontiformes; family Rivulidae; genus Hypsolebias; species Hypsolebias longignatus. The sequence goes on along the minus strand of JARVGV010001153.1, from coordinate 2,601,048 downwards.
TACAACATTCAATAATGTAGTTTTACTAAAATCACAGAATGTTAGGTACAACATATACAGGTGTTTTTTTGTTTTTTTTTTAATGGCCGTCTAACAGAAATATGTACGTTTGTAAGGAACAGTCATTTGTGTTCACATTTCTTTGTAGATGGTTTCTGTAAGCACCTGACAAACATTCAGATTAGTGATTTTTCATGTTTTCTACCATTAGAGACAAACAGTTTCTGTGATTTAACAGCGGTTTGTTTTGAAGTTATTGATGCTGGGAGATGAAACTTGTTCAAACAATCATCTTTTGCTTGTTTTCTCTGTCAACACATTATGAGGACATTCATTCACAAAACTGAAGGACTAGTTTACCCAACCTCAGTTTTTATTTCAGGAGCTGACATTTGCACAGCTCAGATAGTAAATGTATACTTGTCTTCAGACTTTTACAGGAAAAGTTTATTATGCTATAAAAACATTAGCTGAGAACATGCTTATGATGAGAAATGTATTTGCTTGATTTACTGATAACCTTCTCATTTCTTTAGCTAGAATAAGCTAAAGCTATTTAAATTAAGAAACTAAAACTCGTAGAAGTGAGAAAAATGCATGTTCTGATTCAGCGATAAAACTATTAGTTGCTAAAAGTAGCTGGACTCTAAAAGAACTGCAGAAGGGTTTTTCTATTAAAAAGCTTTTTAAGAATGTACCAGTTGATCAGTTTAGTTCCCACCATGTTTAGTTGTGCGCTGCAGACGGTTCAATAACAAAGTTATTAACTTCTTTAGCTTCATGTGCTCGGTCAGCCTAAATCCCTGCAAGAAAGTTTTCTATTTACAAAAACGTTTTCAAACTAAGTTTAGCCATGATCAAATTTAAATACCATAATGCTCAATTGTGTAGTCTAATGTGAACTGGCATCACATTTTATTCACTAATAAACCACATAAAATCCTAACTTTTAAATATATATATTTTCAGTTAGCTTTTATTAGCTTCTATCAAGGGACAAAAGTTATTTTATTTATTTTAAAACAAAAGTATTTAACCGTGATACAATGCAGTTGACATATTGTGTAGTGCATTTTATTCACCAATAAAAACAGCACTTTTTTTTTTTTTTTTTTTAGAAACAAGCTTTTCTGGTAGCTAGAAGAAGCTAAAACTGCTGCAAGCTAAAGGATATAAATGTTTCTATTACAACAGGTTTTTAATTTACGGATATGTTATTTGTCTGGGATGAATTTACATTTGTCACAAATAAGACTACAAGGTTTTACCTTCTTTGGTGAAAATATTTTTTTAGTTAGCTTATTTAGCCGTAGGATGTTAATAATAATAAAAAATTAAAATGTTAATAAAAATTAGCAGCTATAAGGCTTGCAAAAAAAAAAAAAAAATCCATGACAAGATGTAGTTGATTATTTGTGTATGTGTTCTGGATTCACTAAGGTCTTTCTCAGAAGTCCTTTGATAAGATGCTAATTCAAGTGGCTAGAAGCTAAAGCTAACAGCTAAAGACTTGCATGGCATACCTTACTTTATTTACATGAGCTTCTTAAAAAAATGCATGAAATAGACATTTAAATGGCATCATCTTAATTGTTAAAAGTTTATTTATACTTAAAGTTGTAACTTTAGTGATATTTTCAGCTAGCTTCTTTAGCTATAAAATGCTAAAGAAACTAGGAGCTAACAGCATGCAAGAGTTATTCTGTTTACAGTAAATTAAAAATGCATTTAACCTTAAAACATTTTTTAAATTGTTGAAGTAGCCATAAAACTGTAAGAGTGGCTAATTTCCTTAGCAAGAAGATTTTCAGATAGTCTCCTTAGCCAAGAAAGCTAAAGAAACGTGAGTTATTCTGTTACCACAGCTCTTTAATGTGAAATGAATTAAGGTGAATTAATGTACTTTACATGTTCATGCTTATGGACAAGTTTAAGCTAAGATACACAAACTATAAATGGGTCCAACAATAAACGAGTTATTAGCTTCTTTAGCTAGAAGCTTGTGGTCTGGTTCTTTAGAGAGAGATGTTCAATAATCCAGTTTCAAATCCAACAAAGTTCAGCCTGGTCGTCTGGACCGTTTCTTTTTCTGCTGTTTGATGGTGATGAGATGGTTTCTGGGGCCCACCCTCCGTCAACTCCTCAGGCAGCCATGCCAAAACGGTTCAAAACACCGAAGTTCATGCTCAGTGATCCAGGTACAAATCCAACAATGTTCAGTCAGGTCAGGTTTTAGAGAGAGGGAGTGGAAATGAAATGTGATATTAAAACCATTTTTTTAAACCAAAATAAGTTTTGCTGTGGCAACGTCTAATTGTTAATGCAAACATTACCAGCACTAATAAAACTGACGGAGCGTGTGCGGCGAGAACAAAAGGAAAACCACAGAGGTCATTTCTTATTGTAACATAACCACATGTTGGTCATTTATCGTGTTTCAATCAGTAAAATCGTGTTTTGTTTCTCTTATTGCTTTGATCGCTGCTTTGTGTCAACACAAAGACATCACCGACTCCAAACACAACGCTTCTGTTGCTGCCAAGACAGAAACAACTTCCTGTAAACCGTGTCTCACAAGCTGGTTTCTCTCATCCTACATCTTGTTTTTGGCCAGTCGCCGCAGAAACTAGTCCAGAGTAAAGTGATGAGTTCCTGCAGCGAGCCACTCGGCCTTCTTCTGTCAGGAAGCAGAAATGTCCGAGTGTGATGCGTTCGGGTGAAGTTAGATCTCCTGAAAGTCACGGCTCTTGCCGGCTGTAATCTCCACAGCCGGCGGCATGCGTCACCTGTCCTGGCTGTCATCGGTAACCCTGGGACATCGCCATGGTGACAGCCTCATCATGGTGATAACTCTGCGGGCTGGGAATATATCGGTTACGTTGGTCCTGGTGTTATGATGTGCAGCGTTCCAGTGATGACCAGAGGACACTTCTGCACACCTTCCACTCCTCATCTTCAGCCTGCGAGATATTTCATCCACGTCCCCCTGCAGGCTAAAGAGGAAGCAGTTGCCACAGCAACAAACCACAGCAGCACGGTCTCACACTTCCAATGTGGTTCATCACCCTGAGGATGATGATTATCTGACCCGGAGGTCCTCAGTGTCTCCTGCAAAGGCTGCACACAGAGTACTGCGTCGTGTCTCCAGTACTTTGATTTTATATCAAAATAAATATTTAATTCATGAAAAAAAAAACATCTAAAGTAGCTTAGTTGCACTTTTGATTTAGAAAACTACTGTTTATTGGGCACTGGTTGACATCTGCTGCTGCCATGTTTCATACATGGCAACGCAAACACGTAAACAAACACCAAGATGTGAAACGAGTTTATTTGTTATTTATTTCTACCAATAAAACGTCGTAAACACAAACACCAACAAGAGGGATCAGAAAACAAGAAAGGACAGCGTGGCTGCATCTCCGGTCGTCAGATTGGATCTGAAGCTCAGAGGTTCATCTCCATCATTAGTTTACTGCCAGCTTCAGGTGAGTTCAGGTGTGTTGAGATACATGGTGGCTGCTGCAGCATCACCAGAACAGATCAGATGTATTTATTTAAAAATAAATAAATAAATAAATAAAATAAAGAACCTAGGAGGATGGACTGATGAATGATGGATGAATTAGAATGGATGGGGCAGTGGTGGTTCAAGGGGGTGGCTCAGGGGGCAGCTGCCAATGAAAAAATGTCTTACCACCCCAGTATTTGCACATTTTTTTTGGCTAGTTAAATATATTTTTAAACATGTTTTTAAAGTCAGCAGAGACTGAGTCTCTTAACTCGCTGGTTTAGAGTTCGTCCACACCCTTCTCGAGTTTTCATATCAGTTTTCTGCCAACTAGACCTTGACATTTCTTTTCAAATCCATTTATTTATACCGGGCCAATTCACAGCAGAGGTCATCCCAGGGCACTGTGCAAAAACATTGACATACTTTATAAAACGCCAAAATTTAAAGGTCGTCAAAGAAAACCAGAAGATGTTGAAGCTTCTCTTCGTCACAATCTCCCATCCTGAGGAGCACGATGAAGAAACCTCCTGCAGAACTGGGCTCAAGGTGAGAAGCCACCTGTCTGGGCTGGCTCAGGGTTGAGAGGGAAGGAGAGAGACAAACACAATGACTGGTCCAGGTGCAGTTTCTATGGTTCAAGTGCAGTTTCTATGGTTCAAGTGCAGTTTCTATGGTTCAAGTGCAGTTTCTATGGTTCAAGTGCAGTTTCTATGGTCCAAGTGCAGTTTCTATGGTTCAAGTGCAGTTTCTATGGTCCAAGTGCAGTTTCTATGGAAGACAAATAAAAAAACAACACGTTAACAACAGAAATAATTACAAATACAAACATAGACAACAGATAAAATAAGACAGCAGAGTGAAGAAATGTGGTCACTGTGTCCTCCAGCAGTCTAAACCTACATCAGCAGAACTAAGGGATACCTCAGAAAACCCAAGCCGACCCCAACTATAGGATTTATCAAAACGGAAAGACTTAAAAGTATAAACTGAAAGCTCTGCCTCCCATTCTACTTTGAGAAACTCTAGGAACCACAAGTAAACCTGCAGTCTGCGAGTGTGTCTTTCAAGTCCCCTCAACCGTCAAAGTGACTGCTGGTTCTGTGCTTCTGGAGCGGCAGGTGAAATGGAAAATGTATCAACCAGATAAAAGTAAATTCTTACAGTTTGCCCCTGAAGAAAAAAGTCACTAGAGCCGCCACTGGACTTGAGCATTTTGCTGTTCTCCTTACAAGTGAAGTTATAACTTGTTTAATATGTAACTGGCAGAAATGTTTACTGACTTTCCAGATGTATTTTTTAATAAGGGGTCTGTTGTGAGATGCTTTAAAGTTGAGATGACAGTATAAAACCTACAGGAAGGCTCTGTAACCTTCATGATGGCTGCGTGGACTCAAGACCAACACAGGACTTTAAAAACCCTCGAGGTGCTAATGACTCATTAACAGCCGGGGGTTTCCTTCAAACAGACGTCTCTTCTTGTACAACACAAAAAACCTCGTGCACACAAATCTGCTGTCAAATCCATGGTGGCCTGTGAGCAGATCATTAGTGGATCGTAACAAATCCTTAAAGGTCAATTTATTTTCTGTATTCAGAAACAATCTGAATGTTAACGTGGATCATTTCTACCTTTCGTGACTCACAGCGTTTAATGGACGCTTCTTATCCAAAGAAACCCCAGGAGCAGGACAAATGAACACCTTTGTAGCAGTAATAGTCCCAGAGCAAATAAAAGCCTGGAGTCTGAGGTTTACTGCAGCTCTCTACAAGCCAAGCTGACACAAATGATGGGTAATAAACCTGATCTGAAGCGGGTTCGCTCTGCAGGGCTCCACCAAGCTTATAATGGGAGATTGTAATCTACCAGCTGGAACCACCCTGCATAATAGTAGGTCTTTCTCAGTAATTCCAGCTCCTGGAGAGATACCTTCTCTCCATGCATCTCAAATTAAATGTACTTATGCCTCCTATCGGGTGCTTCTCTTGAAGTGAAATGGGGCAGTCTAGGTGCCGTCCTACAGGCTGATATACGAGCCAGTCTTTGTCGGGGAAGCTCTCCTTGTACTGATTCCCTCGTCCTAGAAATTTATAACGCCTCTCAAACCTGTTCACACACGAGCGCTCATGGCCGGAGTCACTCTCCGGGTGTTTATGGCTCAGTGTTATTCATCAGGGTCAAAGTGTCCGTCTCACTTGACTGACATCTGTTCCAGCCAATAATTAATAGCTCAATAATTGATGTGCTTGTCATAAAGGTGATTGCAGGGGATCGCAGGTGAGTGTGCGCTGCATGCTAATGAGGGGTCACCCAGCAGCCTCGGCTGAGCAGAACCCTCCACACGTTCCACGAAGAGACGAGTTTTCCATCGTTGATCATGACAGCTTCGACACAGTCAACAGTGAAGAGGAAAAGGTTGAAGGAAAGGTTAAAGGCTGCAATAACCACAGCTGGTAACTGTCTGTGATGGAAAAGCAGTTTCTCTTGAAACGGCACATGGCACAGTAGCACATTATCATACTGCTACTACTTTCCTGTTCACAGCTTTTTTCTGAATGTTTATTGCTATTAAACTACTTCTGCACGCTTAAAAGTTTTTTTAAATCATTCTCATAGCAAAACATTTGACGGCAGCAGTAGCTTTGTTGTCAGCACCATGGTCTTGTAATCCTGGGGTTGTGGGTTCAAGCCCCCCTGATGAAGGAAGCAGCCCAAATAAACTTACTATAGCAAATATAGTTTAGTCAAAATTAGTGCACTATGGCTTTTTGCATTTGTGCAATTTAGGCTTTTTGAACTATTAAACTTGCCGTATTTTTCGACCTATGAGTTTTTTTTTTTTTTTGCATAATTTTCATGCCCTGCAACTTATACGCCGAATACGTATTCATGTTTTTTTTCCCCCTCATATTTATAAACCAATTTTTGGATGAGATATGACTGTTTTTATTCATTCTGACTGAAAATATTGAACAATGCCATTTTCAGCCACTATATGGTACTCGAGAAGTATGGCATGTCATTGTGTCATGCAATATGTAAAAGTGGTATGTACTGTAATGACACAATTGGCTAGCCATACACTCCCACCTTCATCCAGCTCGCCTGGAGCAACCATCAAATCAGCTTCATTTTGCTGTGATGCTTCAGAGAAATGAAACTAATTTGACCATTGAAGTGATTTATTAAGTAAAAGTTAGACTGAGACACACCTTTACTATAATGTCGAGCAAACAAATAAATGTTTTAGGTGCTTATCTTGTTAAATTTCAAAGAAATGCAGAGCGAGTCGTCCCTCTGCGAGTTCCCGCAGTTACGAATAGGCTTTTGAAATGCAGCTGATTGGACCGTTAACATCCTTTTATTAAGGAAAAGTTTAACTGAGACACATCTTTGATATAATGTTGAGCAAAAAAATAACAGTTTTTAAATGTTAATCTTGTTAAATTATTGTCAAAGTCCTCCTATGCACACTCTCGCGGCCGCCATTTGGTAGCCAATCGATTTTTTGCACAACACCGGCCCACATTTCCAGGTTGTCAGCGGTGACACATAACAGATACCAAAAGTGACGTATTTATGTATTTTTTCCTTTTTTTTTTAGACATACTGTATTTGGCTGATGCGATGTGTACAGCGGAAAATACGGTAATTAGAAAATCTTTCCCCATAGAAATAAAGAGATTTTTTCAATTCTTTCAACAATAAACCCTTATGCTTCTTTTAGCTAATGTCTTGCTAATTTTAGCTTTAGGTTGCAATGTTGGTACATTTACCATATAGGTACAGTTATAGTAGCTAAAATGTTTTAAACTTTGCTTTTAGTTACAAATTTGCTCAATTCAGTGTTTAGCTCTAATTTAGCTAGTTTTAGCTTTTGGACTGGTTTGCTAAATTTTGCTTTAAGTTAAAGAAAACCAAACAATAAAGAGACAGAGCAATAAATAAACCAACAAAGTCCATGCTCAATAATCCAGGTATACAATCCAACAATAAATAATTACTTTTACGAATGTTGTAGAGGTGTTTGGTTTATTTTCCCAGTTTAAAATATTTTAGCTCTTTTTTAAAGGACAACCATCTCAGACTGGGTCTTGGGCTTGCTTGAAGTCTGTCCTGGATTAATTTTGATCAGCTGTTTATCCATCAATTATAAATGAGTAATGTTTACTTGTTGCATCTGTTCATCGTTTGTGATCAACACACCTGTTGCCAATTACCTGATGAGCCTTAAACTCAATTTTCTGATCTTACTGGTGAATAAAAATCACACTAGACGTGACAAAACTAGATCACTTTTTTGTCAAATTCACAAGAGCGCTGGCCTGAAACAAAGCTTAAGAAAAACTTTGTCAGATTCTTAATTGACTGGAATGTTAATTGAAGCCTTTTCCTTTACACGCACATGAAACTGGCAGGATGTGCCAGGAGTCCCCGCAGCGTTGTCGGTACAGCAGAGTATCTGTTACAACATCCTGTGTTGATGGTGTGGCCTGTAGGGGATTCGCCTCGTGTGCTGCTCTAAATGAAAAATGAAAAACAACCGGAGAACTAATGAAAGCAAAGGAGTTCTTTCTTGTTACAGTAACAGAAAACACAAAGTGATGGATAAGACTGAAGACTTTGGGCCGTGCACACGGTCCAGCTGTGTCGAGCAGGTAGCAGAATATCAATCACGTCACTTGTGGACTGAAATGAACGGATGGTTGTAGAAATGAAGACCACATGGAGGCAAGACACATCTGCAAGGTGAAATAATCTGTTTTTACTGAATTCATTTACATTAAATGATCTGTTTTAGAGTTCACGTTCATTCATCCTGCAGTTCTGCTCAACACAACTTATTTTATGTTACCTGATACTTTAAAACCAGATGACGCATTTACAGTAATTACAGATCGGAACCTGAAAAATATGCCAACATTTTTAATTAAGCTTTGAGTGCTTATACCACCAACTGTTATTAGCGGTTGTTGGATGTGCGGTTCAGTAAAGGGACCAGGAGATTGGATCTGAGGAGCCATCAAAGCGCATTAAATGCTTCCCCTGCTTCTGCTGCATTCTGCATTATTCAGACATGGACCCTGCTCTGACATGTCGGATATTTTGGGATCTTACCTGTTTGGGTCGTCGACTGCACGCGTCCGCTGAGTGCAGCGGCTGAACGAACATCCATTTGGGCTGATGCATCACTGGCAGTAGTCCATCTGAAGCTTAACTGAACTTTTTACCTCTTTCAAGTCCGGTCAACGCGTGGTCAAATGGCTGCGGGCGGCTGTATGGTAAGCCATGTTGTCATATAATTGGATTGTCGGCTGCGTGCGTCGGCTGACATAATCAAAAGCCTGAGACCCGGCCCACACATTTAAGCACATTATTATGGCCTGGCCTGGTCTGAATCCGGGTCGGGCGGGGCCAGGCTCCGGGCTCGGTTTAGAAACGACAGCTTTACTCATGATACAGTTACATAAAAGTACAACTAGTTAATGGTCACAAACTTTACTTTGGAAATATAACTACAGTACTAGCCAATATTATAATTAGCTAACAGTTATAAATGTTTTTTTTTTTTTTTTGTGGGGGAGGGTGGTATTATCACTAGCTTATGGTACTACTAGCTTACAGTCATGAAGGTTATTATAATTAATACCTTTATAGTACTATTAGCCATAAAATGTATTTTTGGATTGTAACTAGTAGCTCAGACATTACATGCGAACAATCAGAATTAATAATCTGAGGATGTAATTACTAATTAAAAATACTACATTTTAGGGTGTAGTGAGCCACTTGCTAATAGTACCGCTTGCTAGCAATCAAAGAATTTTCCTTTTGTCATGTTTCATTAGTTATCCTGTTGTTGTTGTTGTTACTACTGCTCCTTTTCAGGGGTCGCCACAGTGACGTTAACACATGAAATATTTGGCACTTGATATATTATATATATATATATATATATATTATATACTGTATATAATTGTTTTTATTTTTTTGGGTGGGGGGGTTGTGGATACCTTCCTGATGTAACCTGGGCTTGAACCTGCAGCCTCAGGACCACGACATTGTGACCCTGCGCACCCGCAGCCCTCGGTTTTTCAGTCAGTGTTGCATGTTTTTCAGCCGTAACGGAGCAGATTGTCCACAGACATGAAGCTTTGAACCCTTTGTTCTCTTTGTGAAGAAGAAAATGCCACATGGATCAAAGTGTTTGACAGTTTTGATCACAGGAGCTGAAAATGTCACGTCTTGATTTCCGTGACTGCAGACTTGCTGGAAAACAATCCTTTTTTAATATATATTTCCAGATGATAATGAGCCTCGCGTTCATTCCTGCAGGCTCCTGGTGATGATGACATTTTCCAACATTCTAAAGATATTGATGTGTGATTTTTTTATTTTTATTTTATTTCTATCTTCTACATCTGCAGAAGTTTGATTTGCAATTAAAAATGTATTACGCTTTTTGCTCAGTAATTTAAAAACTCAACACTGTCTTACTTTTCATCTAAATCCATCGTTTTTCTCATTTCATGGATTTTTCTGTTTTTTGTCAACATTCCTCTGGCTCAGAGAAACAAACATGTCCCTGTTTGTCGTCCTGCAAACAAGACGCTGCTGTTTCTGCAGCGCACCAGACTGCCTCAGATCTCTGTCAATATTTCAGATCCAGGCTGCCGTCACGAAGCAGCACGATGAGGGAACTCAAGACATTCTCACAATTTGATTTATTTACTCTGTTGGGAATTTGTTGGCTTTATGATGGATGGAGTTTGTTGTTGTTTTCATAAACTGAAATGAAGTTAACTTTCTTGGATCGTTTTTGGACAAAAAACAAAATAAAAAATGTATGTATGTGATTTTTAGGTCATTGTTTTGTAGTAACTTACAGTTTGCCTGAAGTTTATTAAAGTTATGAATTGTTGCTCCCCATTTGAAGAACAGGACAAAAAATATTTATTTATTGCTTGAAGGGATCTAGGACCAGTTGGAACGTGGACCTTATGACAGACTGCTTTAGTTATAAAAACAGGACAATGAAAATACTGCAGGCTTTTTAGTTTTTACAAGTTTTGTAAAAATTTAATTCACACAAACGTCACCAAAATGTTTAGGTTGCAATGCATTGTGGGTAAATGACATATAAGCAAGCTCCACCCATCTTTAATGGTAAGTTTGGACAATGTCTGGCGTCCAGGCCTTTAATTTGAACCAGAGCTCATCGAAGGAGAGGAGAACGCTGAAATGACTCAGACGGGCCTTTTTATAAATATTAATGCTCAAAGTCATAGTTGCAATGCATTGTGGTCTAGAAATATTCATGTCTACTTCCAGTTCTTTGACATCTAATAATAAACTTTGTTTGTGTGTATTTGTTACTGTAGCCTCCTTATCAGACAATTAATTATTAGAAATTACTCTGAATTTTGATGTTTTATATTTGTGTTAACTTTTATTATGTACCAGTAAAATTATGGTGACATCCTTATGTGAAAATTTAATAAACTTGTACAATTTTTTAAAGTAAATGGGAGTTTTAATGTGTCACAAACAACTTTTAGTAGAACAGGGAAATAACATATGAAGGCCAACATGTGCAAGTAGCCAGAGTTCTCTTAAAGGAAAACCTACATTAGTTTTCCTGTTGTCGCTCTTAACGTACAATCTTTTCGATGCTGTTCAAACGTAACATGAAACGAAACCTAAAATATAAAAATAAAGTGAATGCAAATCATCTTGATTTTAGGGAAAACTGGGAGCTTTTCTATTTTACCAAGAGCTGAAAGCTGCAGCGCGGTAAATAATTTGATCCTTTAGCAGGTGCAGATGAAAAGCACACAGAGTTTTATTGGCTCTTTGTGTTCAGATAATTTAAACTAATGTGTTTTAAAAATGCCAGCAACCCATTAAAGTTAGGAGAAAACTTGTGTTTGAACTGATTTATTGACTTTACGGCCATATTTAATCAACTGTAACATCTGAGGCTGGAGGTAACGTAGTATTTGTTTCTTCTTTTTCGTCTTGAAACGAACAGAGGAACAAGTCCATCTGAGTCCAGATATCATCGCCTGATCCAACTCTTTCCTCGTCTGACTCATTCTGACCTGATCTCCATTCCAGCGCTCGCCTGGTTGGACTTCCAGCTGTGCACAGAGCCGTCCCTGCAGTCAGAGGAGGAACCAGGCTCTGGTTTGGAGCAGATAGCTGCTCTGAGCAGCAGGCAGAGCTGCTCCTCATCCCACTTCCAGATGTTTGAGATCTTTGCTCTGCTGAGATTAAATGAAAGAGAAGTGGAGGTCAGAGATGCAGCTCAGAGAGCAGCAGGACGACCCTCAGGCGGATGGCTGTGTTTTTCAGATGATGATGATGATGATGAGGGGTATTGGTAGAAAACAAAAGCTCTCCCTGAGTCTGGGCGGCCTGCGTTTCTGCATCAGGGAGTTTGGGGGTAAATGTGTTACAACATGAGCTGTGGATGAATGGGGTTTTAGCGCACATGAAAAAGTTCAGTGTGAAATAGAAATGTATGAGTTATGGCGTTGTGGTAAATTGAGGTCTCTCCAACACGCTAAAACATTGATTTGTGATGTTTTTTTTTCCTGGAGGGATGGGAGCCATATGGGCTTTTAGATGTCAGACTCCATGGCTGTATTAATGATGAGTGTGCATGCGTGCATTATAAATTTTGTGAGGCTATTTAGCAAATTTGGCCAACGCTTGCGCGCCATGTGTGCTCCGGCTCAGGCCTTCACTCAAATATGAACATTAAACTTGTTAAAATGGATGTGACTCAAACAAAGAATCAGAAATGTCCAAATATTAAAAGCTGTGCCTTCTCCTTTCGTCGTCACGTATCAGCGCCGTGTGGGAGGTTTTTAACACAACTTTAGGAGAAATGCATAAAGAAGGTGCAAACAAGCACATGTTCGACAGAAAATTATAAATAAATCCTACGGTAATTCTCGCTGGGTGACAAATTACCATAAACCCACTTTGTAGTTTATTTTGACTCAGTAGCACAGCGTGGCAAATAATAAAACATAAAATGTGTAATTATTCACAGCTGAAAATAGATGCAGCTTACTAAAGCTACATGAAGCTGCTGTGTGAAAGCTAAACTATGAACGTGAAGCTGAGAAGCTGTCGATGTTCTGCTGTTATAGCTCGTCGACTTAGTTTTGATTTATTTTAATTCTAAACAACAGATGCCGTGGTCTGCGTTAGATCATCTTTGCTTATTTTTAATATTTATTTTACATTACAAGATTATTACAGAGTTGTAAAGTATAAAATGCTTCAAATACAATTGTCTACTAAATATTTAGTTTTAAAACATGTCCATGTTTGTTCTCACTTTCACTGCGTTTGATTCAGTTGTTATTTAGGATCAGGTGAGCAGATTTCTGACATCATTTCCAGCTCAGAGACCAAAAGAATAAAAATGTTATCAAGATGAAATTAAAAACGGGGACGGTTACTGTTTCATATATTTTTACATATTTATTCATGTTTAAACAATAAAAGTCAAATGTAGCAGCAGGAATGTGTCTCTCCACACACATTTCCTAAGAGTAATAAAACTAATAAATAACACTGATGTCAGAAATATTTGTAATGTGAGGGAGACACCCTGGTGGGGGAGGGGGGGGGGGTTTCTGGGGGTCCTCCCACAAAATTGTGAATAAAACAGATGCCGTTTCCTGGATGCTGGTGTATTTTAACGTGTTGTTAAACGTCTACCTCCAAACACTTGATTCAATAACCATTTTAGAGAGGCCTCCTCTGAAGAGCCGTCGGCCATGGGGCCATGGAGGTCTGGACAGAAGAAGAGCAGAAAAGAGTCTGGACAGATAATAGTCAAGTTTTTTCTTCTTCTTCCAGCTGCTCCTTCTTCATGGGTCACCACAGTGAACTACGGTAACTCACACAAAGACTTGGTGATTATTTTTACACCAGATGTTCTTCATGACACAACCACAGACACCGAGCTACCACAGCCCTCTGTGTGGAGCAGAGAGCTGCATCTAGGGCGCTTGAGCGAGAAGATGGTGGGGGTTAAGAGCCTTGCTCAAGGGCTCAGAGTGGGGCAAATGAAGGTGGAGGCAGGTGCTTCACCTTTCACACTCACATATAGATGTTGTCAGCCCGGGGAGTTGAACCAATGACCTCACAGGCCCATCTTTTCTAATCTCTGCATCATCACTCCCCACAGATAATGTGAAATACTTAAAACATAAGAAATAAGACACAATTTAATTAAATGTTGCCCATTCTTTTTATCAGCTCTTCCACTTATTTCATCTTGTCACTCAAAAAACTGCCTCTAATTATTGAACCAGGTTCCTCCGGTGACGAAATGTCAAAAATCCTGTATTTAACAAAAAAACTATATTTATTTGGAGCTCCAAGATCATAGAACTGAAGAAATGCACATTTATAATGATCCTCATCGTTTTCACTTCAGTTCTTGCTTCATTCAGTTTCCGTCACTGAGGAAAAATGTTTGTAAAGCTCAGTCATACAGATAAATAACAACTAACAGGTGAACTCGTGTCATCTGGACCAGTTTCTTTAAGTGACACTGTCCAGATGACACGGTTTAACTTTTGTGGTCACTGAGGAACTTTCACACGTCCAGAGTAGACAAACACACCTCAGCCCTATATACACTGT
>JARVGV010001153.1:2560825-2577892 GCA_031762435.1 Hypsolebias longignatus | reverse complement strand
ATTTTGTTTCTTTTTTTTCAATTTTTATTCTGTTTTTTTCAAATGTTATTCTGTTTTTTTTTTTTTTTTTTTAATGATTCAGTTTTTTTCATAGGTGATTCAGTTTTTAAAATGTGATTCTGTTTTTTTCAAAAGTGATTCAGTTTTTTCAAATGTTTTTCATTTACATCTTACCCGATTCATTAAAATTAACCATTTAACGATGCAAAGTTCAACCACTGAAAAAAACTAATCACTGTAACATTAGGTCACTGTGTAAAGAATTAAAATTTAAAAAACTTACATTTTTTGTCATTTCTCTATTTTTTCTGAGACAAAACTCACATCATGTGGTCTGTGATGATCTGGCATTACCGGTAAATGTGTTTAGCTGCCTAATGATGCTGAGGCGCCTAATGTGACAACACACCTGTGATGCATCTAAATTAGCTGGAAATACAACATAATGAGAGAAATCAGTACAAGTACAGGGTAATCTGAGCCTTTTGCATTGGTGGAAGAGTTTTGAATGCTTGAATGAAACAGTTTGCTTAAATTGTTACAAAATTATTTTATCATTTATGGGTCCTGGTTCCAATAATGTGACATGGATGCTTCTCTACACTAAACAACAGAGTTCTAGTTTTGCTACATTTTGCACATGTGGACATGTTTTGTGCAGCACAATAGGGCAGCCAGCAAAATGCATTTTTAAAACAAAGGGTTCTTGCTAAACAGCTCAAACTCTATATTTTTCAAAAAACAATATCAATTAAAAAAAAAATCCACATTCTATGCTTCTCATTAATATACCCAAAGAAACACTTTTTTCCAGTTCCCAAACCAGCTCATTCATGTTCCTTGGAAAGAAAAGTCAGCAGGTCAAAGATTCAGCTTGTATTTTATCCCCACTAGGTTTACTTAATCCAAACATGAAGCATTGTGGGAAAGCGAGCGGGCCGGATCTGAGAGCTGCTGTTCTGTCAAAAGGCTAATTTCTCTGTAACTCCTGAGAGGGAGCTTCTTTTTGTCGACTGAACAAGTGTCAGAGGGAGCAGCAGAGGAACAGCTGCTGAATCAAGTGAACCTGATGGGCTCTAATGACCGAGCTGTGACCAGGAGCTGGACTCAGGTGTGGAGTGGAAAGGGTCATTGTCTCCCCACAACCACAACAGTCCTCTATGGATCCTTCCTAAACAAGGATTATGTTATCTTTCTTGAGAAACAAGACAGATTTTTGGAACTCTTCTTTGGGTTTCATCCCCGGGTTTGTATTTAATTTTATGCTGAGGGATTTCTGCATTCTTTAGAATATACATGTATTTTCTGTAAAGCAACAGAAACCTGTGACCAAAAGAAAACCCATTTGACAAAGGCTTATAGAAAGACACCCTGCAGTCAGTCCAAAACGCAGATGACACAGGTCATCTTTAATGAAGGATGAGCACTGGCATCTGCAGCAGCATGAAGCTCCAGCAGCTGTGCTCCACACCAGCCTCCCATTTTCTTCCAGGACCTGGATGAGCAAAAGTTGTTTGATGAGCACCTGAAACTTTACGCGCTGACAAACCTGAGATCAGAGGAAAACTGCAGAGCCCCACCTGTACTCATCACTCAGCTTTTAAATAAAACAGAGAAAATTATACTTTGTACATCATATCACTAAGCTCAGCTGAGGATCATATGTGGTCAATTTAGATAGCAATACTTTGCACAGCATTGACAAAAAATATCCAAACTAAAAAGCTCCATAAACTGGATATCAATGAGATTTAAGCTCTATCAACTGAGTTAGGGCTGTCATTTCTAAACCAGGCCCGAAGCCCGGCCCTAATCTGGGCCATAATAATGTGTGGGCCGGGACAGTGTCAGGCTTTTTATAGCAGACACGCGCGGCTGACGATCCAATTATATGGCAACATGGCTTGCCATACATTCACCTGACACATGCAGCCATTTGACTGTGTGCTGACTTGCCTTGAAAGAGGTTAAAAAAAAAAAGTTAAAAGTAAAGAAAGACATTCAAACAAATGAGAAATCTTTGTTCTTTCCTTTAGAAGGAGGTGGTGTAAATAAAAAAAAAGATTCAGCTGCGCTCAGCGGACACGCGCCCCACAACACAAACAGGCGAGATCCCAAAATAGCCTGGCAGACATGTCAGAGCAGGGTCCATGTATGAATCATGCAGAATGCAGGCAGAAGCAGGATGCACTTTGACAGCCATGAAAAATGAACACCCCCTCAGCTCTGATCTTCTATCCCCTTAGCCGTGCATGTCCGCCGACTGTTAATAACTTTATAAGCAGTCAAAGCTTAATTAAAAATCTTGGGGATTTTGGGGGGACGGGGTTCGGACCTGTAATTACTGTTAATTGGTCTGTAGTGTGGGGTTTGGAAATGATGGCTACAGGCTGGGGCCAGGTCAGATCAGATTTTTTGGGACTGAATGCAACTCTAATCTGAGCCACTGTGACGTTTACAGATTTTTCTGTACAATGCTCATCTGGCAGTTGTCCAAAGTTTTCAACTCTTTCCCAAACTTTTCTTACTTTCTTACTTTTTTGGTGCATAAAAATTATATATCAAAATGTGGTGATTGTTGTCCAATAACACAGTGTGCCTCTCACCATTACAGTTTTCTCCAAAACAGAGAATGTAACACTCATACCGGCTTCAGATTTGTGTCTGTCAACTTAAAATATTGTCTTTAAAATCTGAAGCGAATGGTCTTTTAAAAACTTAATATCTGTGTAAATCACTGTAGTAACAAAAAAATAAAAAATAGCCAAGTGACCATACTCGTCTTGTTGCTCACAATTTAAGAATTTGTCAAATACAACTTTTCACTTTTGCTGTTTTAGTCTGTTTGTCTTAAATTCAAAAACTTGGCTGTCAGGGAGTGAGAAACACTAGCGTGTGGTTACCATGGTGACCATGATGGCAACAACTTTAATGTTTCTGTTCATCTTGGTTCTTTTTACACTTCACGAACAGTTTAAACACCAAAATGTAGGTTTTATTTTAGCTTAGATTATTGCTGGAAATATAACAATAAAACATGACAAAGGTTCTTTCATTGTCATGTTTTTGATTCAGATCAATCATTTGGAGCACCTGTCCCTCCTTCAGCGTGATCTGTCCTTGTTCTTTGCAGCCGATGAACGTCCTGTTGCACCTGAAGACTTGTTCTCCGTCCTGCAGCTGAACAGCAAAGGCTGCTGGGAAGTATCCAATCCTGTCCTCAATTATCCCCTAAACAAAATAAAATGATGTCATCAAACATTTGGTGACAGAAAATAAAAGGAATATTATTTAGTCTAATAAACAGATTAAGGCCTTTAAAAAGGCAGTAGGACATGAAGTGGGGATATATGGCTCCAAACTTGGTGTCTGTTATTTAAAATTCAACATTCAGAGGATTTTTGTTTATCTTCATATGGCAGAGGACAAATATCTTAAAAAGTCTGATGAGTTTCTTCATGCTCTGATCACATCGCCTCTGCAAAGTCTACCTAATTTATCAGGAATGTATTTATGTCCTAATGTTTCAAATAATTTTCAGCTTCATTTCCTGCCATTTATTCATTGTTTCATTTATTTTGATGTTTTGTTTATTTTTTTGGCTTTGAAGGAAAATTAAAACACTGCAAACTACCAGAGCATCGCATTAGAAAATTAAATGAGCTAAAATACACACGTCACTTTGTGCTGCGGTTTCATACTCACCTTCCACCAATCCTCATTAGAATCATCCACCAATAAGATTCTGTCGCCTGCTCTGTAATTAAAAGAAAGTAACGTGATGTGATTAAAAACAGGAAGGTTGACAAATATGACACATTAAAACCAGTGGGGGGCCCTGTTGCAACACAAATACCTGCAGAATTTGCTCTGCTGTGATGAAACCTCAAATACAGTATAGGAGATAAGATAAGATAAGATAAGGTAAGATAAGGTAAGATAAGGTAAGATAAGGTAAGATAAGATAAGATAAGATAAGATAAGATAAGATAAGATAAGATAAGATAAGATAGAACTTTATTGATCCTGCAGGACATGACAGTGACGAAGATTTGAAGCCCATGTTCATCACATGTCAGATGTTTCACCTGTTTCCTGCAGGTGTGGACATGGTGTTTTTCTGTCATGGCTCCATGAAACATAGTTCCCAAGCACTTTTTTCATCCACTGACTGCAGATGCAATTCCTTGGCAATAAAAGTTGCAACATTGTTTGCTTCACCTTTTCAGCGTTAGGTAAACATTTTGAGGTCACTCACTTGCTGCTCCTTCATGAGCTGCAGCAGCTAAAAATATTAAAATATTTAAAACAAGATTTTGTCAAACAAAATGAAAAACTTTAGCAAACAGTTAATCTTGAGCAGGCCTCATTAGAACTCCCTGATTCTTCAAACCAAGATCACTGTGATTGTAGGATACTGCAGGTAGGATAGTGACTGTGCATAACCACTCCGCACAGCCCACATTAAAAAGGACTAGTTGTCTAATGAAGACGTAAACAGAGTTAGTGAAGAAGCAGTTTGCCTCGCCGCCGGGTGCTGACCTCAGCGTTGTGTCTTCTGCAGCACTTGCTGCTGCATCTGCTGCTTGCCGTCTGCCTGTTCCCTGACTCAACAGCCTCGATTGAATTTCACTCTCTCAGACCGATGATTAAACTGTTGCCTAAAACAGTTTACACGTCAGGCGGCACAGAGGCTTCCAGTGGGGTCGACACGAGGAGAGGCCAAGTCACGCAGGGTTGGCTGGGTTTATTTTGGGGGAATGTTGTTCTGTGGGGGTCGAGTGGTCACATGGTCAGGAAGTCAGCTGGCAGCACAAATGTTTGTGTCAACATCAGGCACGTACGCCGTGATGGGCCTCGCGTCAGAACGCAGGAGAGGAGCGAGATCTGCAGCGTTTTGTTTGTGTCGCATGTTTTCTGAAGGCGCGGGACAGTCTGAACCTGAACCGCTTGGTTTTATAGTCGTGACAGAAAACCGATCCTCCAGAACCTCCGATGAGCGCCGCCGTGCTCATCTAGAAGGTTTTGCAGAGGGAGGGCGCTCCGCATCATGAAGGACTCCACTCATCCTGCACACAGACTGTTCCAGCCCCTCAGGCTGAGCAGCATTCAGAGCAACCACCAGGCTCAGAAACAGTTTCTTCCCTGCAGCTGTCAGACTGATGAACTCGAGCTGCACTAATGCAGCTTCATCTTACAGTTTATTTATTATTTACATTTATAAATAACTCTTTTGTATTTATTTATTTGTTAATTGTCAGGCTCTTGATCTGGGACC
This sequence comes from Hypsolebias longignatus, assembly GCA_031762435.1. Classification (NCBI taxonomy): domain Eukaryota; kingdom Metazoa; phylum Chordata; class Actinopteri; order Cyprinodontiformes; family Rivulidae; genus Hypsolebias; species Hypsolebias longignatus. The sequence continues at coordinate 2,572,614 of JARVGV010001153.1, read as the reverse complement.
TGAGTCTGAATTTCTACAATAAACAAACTAATGTGAGCTGGTATGACAACAAAAAGTTCTTGAATCCTTATCCAGCTTCTCACATCTTCTACAAGTTTTTCTTCTTCTTTCTGCTGCTCCTTCTTCAGGGTCTCCACATGGAACTAACTCACTCCAAGACTTAGTGACTGTTTTACTCTGGATGTCCTTCCTGACCCAACCTCAGACCACCGAGCTACCACAGCCCTCTGTGTGGAGCAGAGCTGCCATCTAGAGCGCCCGGGGGAGAAGATGGTGTTAAGAGCCTTATTGCTCAAGGGCGGAGCAGATGAGGGTGGAGGCAGGTGTGTTCCATCTTTTCCACCCACATTTTGATGATGTCAGTCAGGGAAGTTGAACCAGCGATCTTTCGATCACAGGCCCACCTTCTCTAACCTCTGCACCACCACTCCTCATTCATATCCTTATGTAACTAATGTGCCCTAATTTAAAATAGCAAAAAATAAATTAAAAACACTATTAGTAATAAAAATGAACATTTTAATGCAGAGAAGGGACTTAGTTAAATTACATGTTGTATACCTGGATTATTCAACATGGACTTTGTTAAATTACATGTTGTAAACCTGGATTATTCAACATGGACTTTGTTAAATTACCTGCTGTAAACCTGGATTTTTCAACATGGACTATGTTAAATTACCTGTTGTAAACCTGGATTATTCAACGTGGACTTTATTAAATTACCTGTTGTCTACCTGGATTATTCAACATGGACTTTGTTAAATTACCTGTTGTATACCTGGATTATTCAACATGGACTTTGTTAAATTACCTGCTGTAAACCTGGATTATTCAAGATGGACTATGTTAAATTACCTGTTGTAAATTATTCAACATGGACTTTATTAAATTACCTGTTGTCTACCTGGATTATTCAACATGGACTTTGTTAAATTACCTGTTGTCTACCTGGATCATTCAACATGGACTTTGTTAAATTACCTGTTGTAAACCTGGATTATTCAACATGGACTTTGTTAAATTACCTGTTGTCTACCTGGATTATTCAACATGGACTTTGTTAAATTACCTGTTGTCTACCTGGATTATTCAACATGGACTTTATTAAATTACCTGTTGTAAACCTGGATTATCGAGCATGGACTTTGTAAAAATTACCTGTTGTCTACCTGGATTATTCAACATGGACTTTGTTAAATTACCTGTTGTAAACCTGGATTATCGAGCATGGACTTTGTTAAATTACCTGTTGTAAACCTGGATTATTCAACATGGACTTTGTTAAATTACCTGTTTTAAACCTGGATTATTCAACATGGACTTTGTTAAATTACCTGTTGTATACCGTACCTGGATTATCGAGCATGGACTTTGTTAAATTACCTGTTGTCTACCTTGATTATCGAGCATGGACTTTGTTAAATTACCTGTTGTAAACCTGGATTATCGAGCATGGACTTTGTTGAATTACCTGTTGTAGCATTTAGTGCTAGTTTTATTCCACACTAACTTCTCTCCAGCCTGCGAACACTGAAGGAATCTAACAAACCTCTGAAGCAGCTTCAGTCGAGTTTGAACTGGCTAACCTCCAAACATGTGAGATGTTTCCACGTCATGCTGCCATCTTCAAAAACGTTCCAGTTCCTCCAAACACATTAAACTTCCATCTGATGTGTCCAAACAGCGCTCACGGCATCAATCAAGTCTCTTGGACAGCGCCTCTCACTGCCAATATTCACCCCACTGTCTCCTGCTGCGTGTTGCCCTGACAAAGTGACATCACACTCAACTTGTGCTGCAAGAGCTCAAAGAAACACACTTTGGATTAAATGAAAAGAACAACTGCAGCGGTTTGAGAAGCAGCTTGTGAAGACGGCTGACTCCACTTGTCCTGCCTGAAGGAGAGACTTCTTCTGGAGTTTCTGCACATGCACAGTTTGAACTGAAGGAAGGGAATTGTTGAGAACATGATGCAGGTGACACTTTCCAAGTCTTGCTTTGCAGGGTCTTTCAGAACGGAGAGGAACCTGCAGCCTTTTATTCCCTGACAGGAACCTCCTCAGAAACCTCCTCAGCCTATCTGCTGGTGATTTTAGCCTACAGCTCTGAGAACTTCATGTAATAGTTTGATGTTGGATAACACGTGTAAAAAAACATCTTATATGAAATGCACTGACTTTGGTTTGTGTGTTAACCCTTCACACACCTGGTGATGAACCCCCTGCGTTCATTTTTAATTCAAAGAGAAACACCTGTTGTGGACTGCAGGGATTCCCAGGCTGCTAAATAAAACCTGTCACCTCTGTATCGATAACTTCTAGAACCTCCTCGTGATGTTTTTCTAACCACAACCCAACACTTTATTTGAGTGAAAGTTTGTCCTAAAAGGATAAAAATGAAGCGAAGACATTGCACTTTTAAGAATCTGTTGAAATCCTGGAAAAAACAATGCTGACATGTTCCTGTTTTTGATTTTGTACATCTGTCTTGTAATCTGTCTGTTTTGCTACTTTAACATCTTTGTTTTAACTTGTTTAAAAATAAAAATCTGGATTTATCTCTTGTGATTGTCTATTGTTGATTGTTCAGGGTAAATCTATTGCTGTATTTTTAATGTTGTCATCATTCTTAGTTTGTAGCCATGTCTCTCTTGTAAATGAGTCCTCGAGGCTCAATGAGAGTAACCTGCCTAAATAAAGGTTGAATGACTGAATCAATAATAAATAAAAACCAAAGAAACATTTATGTCAGATTTCTTCCCTATGAGTCTGTCTAATGGTTAAAATACAGTTTTACTACAGTTGCATTCTTTCACGCCTATATTTTGAGGAAAAACCTGTTTTAGAAAACGAACATGTCCTCGTTTGGCTAGCGTTAGCCTAGAGTTAGCTTAGCCTTGATGAAGACTTCGCTCCTTCCTTCACGCTGTGCTCTGTGACCAGTGTCATGGGTCATAAACTTCAAACTATTGATCATTTTCAAACAGAACAGTACTTCAAACATGACCAAACTCTCTCTTTTAAACCAACGAGTCACAGCGGTTGTGTCGACAGCGAGCTTCGTGCTGCTGATCAGCTGATCGAGGTGTTCGGTGACTCACCGGCTGTTTGAGCGGGCCTTTCTGGGGTTTGCTGTAGGGGCTGAATTTGGGTTTCGCTGGTTTCCCTGCTGCTCGGTCTTTATGACGCCGACTACTGATGTGCTGGTGGGAAAAAAACAGAGAGAAAGAAATATTTAAATTTAAAATTAAAGTTGAGTTTTTATCCCCCATGTGCTGCTACCAAACCATTAGCACTAAGATTTTTGAAATCCAGTAAAGCCACTGTACTCGCATCTGTTTTAATGGAGAGGCTATGAGCCACTGAGCCCAGTCAGAAACACACAGTTTCCAATAACCTGGTTAGAATAAAACCTGAAGGCTCACATAGGTCTGATGATAAATAAAGTTGTGTTTTAGTTTATTTGCTGTAATCCTGCTTTGATAAAGGTTCCTGGCAGCTGATGAACTAAATGTCTTTGTGACCAAAAGATAACCTTGATTTAATTAATGCAGAGGTGATGAATGGTCTTATCAATTAATCATCAAGCAGCATGTGTGTGAAGTGTTTGCACCTTTTCCTTAGTAAATTACAGTATCTATAAAACAATTAAAGTGCAAAATGACCAAATTAATTTTCTGTGATGCATCAACATCAAAATGTGCTGAAAATAAAGAAACAGTTCAGATATTTGTAATTATTTTATCTTTAGTTCTGATTAAAGCAAAGCAGAAATACAGGAATTTATAAAATATAAACCAAAAGTTTTTAAAATTAATTATTATTGTCATTTTAATATATAAAAACTTTTATTTTGTAATGTAGGTTTTGATCAGATCTTTAGTTTTTATCAGCGACAGGCGATAAATCTCTGCAGTTTGACACAATTCATGGGATCAGTGTAAACGCTGATCCTCACACGTGTAAAGATTTATTAATTGTATTAAAACTTTAATTAATGGGCCTCGTAAAAACACGATCTGAGATGGTTCTGATGCTTTAATTTATGTGAGCAGTTGGATCAAGATAAGAGATCCAGACAGGACAAGACCCAGAATCTTTAACTTCCTGTTGGAAGCCCCGCCCCCCTGTCAAAATGACGGCGGAGTGGTTTTCCTAAACAGCACGATGACGCAGAGCAGCTGTAGTTAGTTTAAAAAAGTAGTTAAATTATTAAGTTTAGTTTTTAATTGATGTCCACACGTTCAGTGCGTCGTGCTCCACTTCAGCACAGCCGAGTTCTGCTCCACACCTCTTCTGGTTCTGCTCAGCCTGCTTCAAGTCTGAAAGCTCACAGCTCCATGCCTCCACCCCCCATCTACCCCTCCCCCCCCATCTACTTATGTTTGAAACTTTCCTGGGAGATATTCTGACACGTTATACAAGAGTCGATAATTTACTACGATGAATAATTTCCACCTGAAGTCAGATTGTATCATTTCTTGACCTCAGTGGATTCAGAGGTGACGGAAACACGAGAAATGTTCTTCCAACAATCATTTATAAACAATTCACTGAAAAATATTAATATTTTAAGGTCAAAATTATTCAAGAAATACATTTTTTGAACTTTAATTTTTTTTTTTTTAGCACGTTCGTCATTTGAGGACAGAAACTCTGTCAATAGCCACGCTGCAGTCAGAATGCACTTCCTCCATTTTTAAAAGTGACAGTTTGAAGCTAAAGAAGCGAGTCGGAGTGCTTCTGCCTTCAGGCCTCACCTGTTTCAGCTGGATCTCTGAATTCACGTGCACGTCGCACGTCTCACAGTAGAAGGTTTTGTTCTGCAGGCCCGTCGACGACTTGGAGGACGAGGCCAGTTTGCTCCTGACTCCCGGCCGAGGGAAAGACTTGATGGTGCCGACGCCGCTCCGGGCCTCCAGCATCGTCTTGTGCTTCGTACCTGCGGGTCGGAACAGGAGACCCGTCAGAACCCGGCCCAGACACGTGCGGCCCGAGGGACCGGGGCTGCGATCTGAGCGAACGGGGCGGCTCGTAAACGATCCTGAAGCAGCCCAGATCACACGAGAAGAGGCGTCAATCACTCAAGAGAAGAGGCGTCAATCACTCAAAGTTACAGGTTGGACCTTTAAATCAAAACGGAAACTTTAATTAAATCCAAACAACCGAAGTTTTAATCTTCTAAACTTATTTTTACTTTTCTAAATCAGGAATCTGCAACCTGCGGCGATTCAAGAATATTTTTAACTTGGACTAAAAATAAATAAATAAAAAAAGTATTTTCTTTTTTAGCAATCCAACATCTTCTGCATACTTTGTTCTATTTTAGCTGTTTGTTTATCAAAACGTTCGGCTCATTTAGGAGATGGGTGCAATAGTTTTTTAAGTGTTAATCTTTTCTAAATATTGAACTTAATTCAAACAGTTTCTCCACAGAACAATCTCTTCAATTTACTTTTAAAACGTTTAAATTTGAGTTTGCACACAGACCCTGTTTTAGCCGTCCAATGCTATTTTTAGTGTTTAGTTAGCCAAATGCTATATTTAGCTGTTAATCTTTTACTACCTTTAGCATTTAGCAGGCTTTTGCTACTTTTAGCCAGTGCGTTGCTTTGTTTAGCTAACTTTTTGCTATAGCTTGTGTTTTTCTACTTTTAGGTCAGCTGTTGTGACCTTTAGCTTCTATCTTCCATACTTTTAGTTGGAGTTTTGCCACTTTTAGCTTCCAGCTACTGATTTGCTTATTTTAGCTATTGATCTGCTACTTTTAGCTAGTGTATTGCAATTTTTAGCTAGTCTCTATCTACTTTTAGCACAATCGTTATTACGTTTAGCTAATGTTTTGCTACCTTTACCTAAATATGGCTATTTTTAACTTCTGGCTAGTATTTAGCTACTTTTAGGTAGTGTTGATATATGTAGGTTGTGTTTTGTTCCTTTTAGCTAGCGTTTAGCTATTTTTAACTACCAGTGTGCTATTCTTAGCTACCTTTAGCTAGTGTGTTGTTACTGTTAACTCAAATTTGACTACATTTAGCTAAATTGTTTCTACTTTTAGCTTCTGTTTAACAGTTTACTACTTTTAGCTAGTGTTTTGCTGTTTTTAGCCACCCGCTCCTGAAAAAGGTAAAATGTTTTTGCTCATGGAGCGTTTTGTCCGTTGACCAGCACCACAGATTTTAGACAATACTCTCAGAAAGTCAACATCGAACTAACCTTTGGAGTCACTCCAACTCAAGATGGCCGCCATAGCTACTGGGGTTTAGAAAAGACAAAAACAGCTAAAACTCTGTCAGGGTTTGAGCTTCTGAGCTAAAGCTGGGTGTGGTGGTAGCTGAGAGTCATCCCATCTCGCCGACAGTTGATGGAACAGTTTCAGCACCATCGATCCTCAATAAGAAACGATTTTAGGCAAAAACTTTGGCGTAAAAGGCGGCGGGCGATCTGCATTTGATTTCGAGTTTACCAAAAATAAATTTATTTAGAAAAAACATTTGAAACTATCCAGCAAAAAATAAGAAAAATATATATTTTTTCTTTACAAAAGTCCAAATTAACGACTTCAACCTCTCACAAGTGAAATGAAAACGACCAGATGCGCTCGAGTTTCCAGAAAAAACACAAAACAAAACTTTAAAATGTCTGAAACGATTCTCTTTGAAGAGGTGGACCTTCAGACGGGACCTGCGACCCGTTTGGATCTTTAAACGAACCACTTCCTGTTCCGACTGAACACAAACTGGTCGTTGTCAGGAGAGAAGTTCTGGTTCTTCTCAAACAAAATGCTTCTTGTTCTGCACCGGAGGGAGATCTTACAGAAACCACTGGGTTGATAAAAGAAGTCCTGCTGGTTGGTTCTGAAGTCCAGCTGGTGGTTCTGAAGTCCAGCTGGGTGGCTGTGAAAGGACAAGTGAAGCTTTCTGCTCGAGCTGCTGGGACTGAGAGTTGAAGTTTTGTTTTTTGGTGTGCGGGGGAGTTCTCATGCGTCGTGTTGAGCCTCCTGCAGATAAATCACAGCTCCGTGTTCCTTTCATCAAAGTTAAAGTTCTGGTTGTAAGAAAGCTGAGCCGGTTCTGGAAGTGACTCGGGGGCACTCACAAAGATCAAAAACAGAGTTAAGAGTTCGAACGCCAGACGTTCTCGCCAGTAATTACCCTCTAGAGTTTCTTTCATACACTGGTTCATGTGATATTTGGCTAACAGAGGATTAGTCGACTAATAGTCAACGTTTTGAATCGGATCAGTTGGAGCTCAGACTATTTGTTGGGAGTGACTCTCAGCTACTACCACAACAAATACTAAGTGAAAATTTGTAAAACTGACTGAGTTGTTGCCGTTTCTGTGTTTGATACGTTTTATTAGTCTTGGCGGCCATATTGAAGCGAGATGACTCCAGGAGTTGATCAGTTGTAGAAGTCCATCCAGTGGTTCTTCTCTGTCAGTTTCATTAAGATCCGTCTGGTGATTCACGAGTTATTTTGCTAACAGACAAACAGTGTTAACTCCAGCAGTCAATGCTAAATCATTGTGCAGTGCTCAGCTACTACCACACCAATTATTAGCCTAATATCTGTAAACCGGCTGAGTTTTTGTCATTTATGTGCTTGCTCAGTTTGATTAGCTGTGGCGGCCATTTTGAAAGAGGTTGTTTAAAAGTTAATTAGTTGTTGTTTATTTTGTGATTATTCCCTGAGGGACTCCTTGAGATTAATTTATGAGTTAAGTAGTAAACGACTCAAAGGAACCCAAATAAAAACACGAGCAAACAAAACATAAGCTGAAGTTTAGAGACGAGTAAAGCGCTTCGGCTGATGGGCTCTCGTCTCACCGCTGTTGTGAGCGTCCAGCTGCGACGCCGAGTTGACGGCCACCTTACACAGCGAGCAGTACAGCAGGCGCCGGGCCTTCTCCTCCTCTGTCTCCGGTTCGGCCTCGTGGTCCACGCCTGCCTCTGAAGGCGGGCTGACCTTCGACCCCTCGTCTCCTCCAGAATCCGGGTTCGTCTCGGAGTTCTGCGAACAGAAAGGTGCCGGCGACGGCGCAGCCGGCGTCACCGAGGGTTTCACGAACCGGATCAACGAGGGCGGAGCTGCTCCGTCTGCGGGGAGATGAGAAAAGTTTGTTTAAGTCAAACGGCTCCGTTTTGGCTTGCGTCAGAACGATGAGTCCACTCTTTTGTGTTTTATTCAGATTCAGCTTCTTCTGTAAACCATGGAATATTTTAGCTGTTAAAACTTTCAGCTCAATAAGACGACGGGCGCTTCGACTCGATTTTGTAACTTTTAGACTTTTCCAAATACTGTATTTAACTTAAATTACAAAAAAAAAAAACTTTCCCAGAGAACTACGTCAAGATCCTTCAATTTATTCAGAAACATCGGTCTCTACCGTTTGCTTCATAAACTCGCTCAATCTTCTGAAGCTACATTTAAAACTCACCTAGCCTTTTGTTATATTTAGCTTTTAGCCACTCTTCTCTACTTTAGCTTTCAGCTTGATTTTTGCTACATTTAGAGAACCTTCTGCAACATTTAGGTTTGAGCTAACATTTAGCTGCATTCAGCTAGTATCTTGCTCTTTTATCTTTTCGCTATCCTTTTGAACATTTCACCTGGTGCTTTGCTTTCATTAGCTTTTAGCTTACAGGTTTGCTACATTTAGCTTCAAGCTTAAATTTTGCCTAGTGAGCCTTTTGCAACAATAGTGTGCTAAATTTTAGTTTATTTTAGCTAGCGGTTTGCCCTTTTAGCCAAATTTACCTAATTAAAAAAATAGCTATGCTTGTTAGATTTTAGCTAGTAGCTTTAAGCTAGATTGTTGCTACATTTAGATACATTTCTGCAACGTTTAGATTCAAGCAAACAAATTGCTACATTTAGCTTTCAGATAACATTATAAACTAAATTTTAGCATGTTTTTTATGCTAAAATCTAGAAAAAACTAGCTGTAGCAAACGGTGGTTAAAAGCTAAGTGCAGCAAAAGGCTAGCTAGCTAAAATCTAGTTAACTCAATGTAACAAATAAAAACTTAAGCTGAAACAGAAAAAAAACCCAGTTGCAAAAGGATATGTAAGCTATATTTTAGCTAGCCTTTTACTGCTCTTAGCCACTCTATGCTATATTTAGTTTTTAGCCTATTTTACCTTTCAGCTACCACTTGTGACATTTAACCCTTAGCTTGTGCTAGTCTACATTTAGCTTTCAGCTGTTTTCTCACTTGTTTTCGTTGGTTCGTCAGTCTTTTGCCTGTTCTGTCTGAATCGTACATGAAGTTGACAAAACAGACGAAGCAGGAAAACGACTCAAACCAAACAGGAAGCCGATTCTTCGACTGAAGAGCTGCAGAGACAAACGTCTGTATTTTAGGAGTGAAGACGGCAGCAGGTCGATATACCTGACTCAAAAAACAACATGTCAGGCGACGAGCACAGAGGGAGCGCCGCCACATTCACCAAAATGAAAATTTGCCTCGTCGGCGCGGCCCGATCGATGCCTTCGAGTTCTCTGCGCTCCGGAGGAACGAAGCTCCCGCCGGCGAGGAGGATCAATAGTGAATTATGTGCTGCTGTTTTTGTGCAGCGTTACATAAAATTCTTATTTAACCCCACGGAGGTGTCGGTGCCACGAGGGTCAAAGGTGAAGCAATGAATCCAAAGAGAAAGCGGCAGCAGAGAGAACGTCAAACATCAGACACAGCAGAAAAAAAACATAGAAGTTTTATATGTTTGAGAAATAAAGTCGATTTCAGTGTTTGTCATGACCGTCCTGAAGCGAGGCACATTTATCAACAGCGCATGTTTGTTCCATTCACACTTACAAAGCTGAATAACCACAGTTCATGTTATATCTGTGTGCAAGAGGAGTTTTATTCAGCAGCAGCACAGCTTCAAATAAATCCAGTCCAGCTCATCGACCTGTTTCTGATCCGTCTGACCTTGTCGCTCAGGACCGTTCTGATTCCTCCACAAGCGGAGCAGGAACCGCCTCTTTGATGCTTCAACAGCCGCCCACCGCCGGTCCTCCGCACGGCGCCGAGCATCAAAACAACCTGAAATCACGGCGATTAACTCGCTCGCTCCCGCTGGCATCACGTCTGCTTCTGCTCCGAGCAGGTTTTCAACGATCCGGCCTGAGCTTGTGCTTCCAGGGGACGTTGGTTCAGGCGGATCCTGCGCCTGTGGGCAAACCTGAGAACATCTCCCATCAGAGACCATCTATTACTTGACATCACGTTTTCTGTCCCTCGCGTATCAAAAGCAGAGAAAATATTTAAAATCAACTGGGATTATTGCTGCGTATGCACCAGTTTTGTTTGCTGGAAGCCGACCCTACTATCACCATGAAGGTGCGTTACCATCTCAGCCTCCTCAACGTCGACAAGACACATCCAGGAGTTAGAGAGCTCCTACAGAGCGGTGCTTTGGAAGTCAAGAGGACACGTAGGCCATTGTCACGTACAAAAGTAGACGTGGCACCGACGCTGCATCAAGACTCACTGGGACTTGTGCCCAGAGGGAGTGAGAAGACGGTGGACGACCACATGGTCATCTCACAGCTCCACCCATCTGCTGCTTACACGGGCTGGACAGAAGTCGAAGGACTATTTTCATTTCATTTCATTTATTCATTACAAATTAAAACACACACACACACAAAAAAAACAAATTTACAATCCATATGGATAAAGAAGACAAAAAGAACAAATTTAAAATGAAAGGAAGCAGAAGAAAAAATCTTATAATATCTGCCCCTTCTTAAAACAAAAAAATCAGTACAAACAATCAATTCAAGGAATATTGATTCATGAAACCAATTTTACAACAATTAAACAATCAATGCAATTCATGCAGTTAGTCAACCATAAACCAAATTATCAACTTATAGTAATATGATTTATAAAACATTTTGTATTTACAATTTACATATATCTTTTCAACATTATACTCAAGTTTTTTCTTGAATACAGACATTGACTGAGCTGTTTTGACATCAGTTTCCAAACTATTCCATAGTTCCATGTATTAACGTTGACCGACCCTTTAAACTAGTTCTATATTTTGGTTTAACAAAAATATCTATGCCCTTTAGATTATAACAACTTTTTCTTTTTACAAAAAGCACTTGAATATTTGCGGGCAGTGTATAGTTATGTGCTTTATACATTAACAAAGAAATATTATATTCCACCAAATCATAAAACCCCAGCAACTTCAATTTGCAAAATAATACACTAGTAGGATGATAGTAATGATTTTTCGTTATAATTCTTTAGGCTCTTTTCTGCAAAGTTAAAATAGACCTAGTTGTAGTTTTGCATGCTGTGCCCCAAACATCAACACAGTATAGTAAATGTGATACTATGTTTCAAGGGAAACAAATCAAGACTTCTGTTTGAGTTTCGAATGTCGTCAGAAATATTGTCTTTTTAATACACGATGCAGTTTATTGTGGTATCATCAAAACCTTCTGGTTCCAGGATCTGGCTTTTCTTTGTGTCGTAGTGAAGTCAGCATCCGGACAAACTGGAGGACGTTTGGACACAAACTGGGTGCTGATCATTTGTTTTCCAACAAAACTGGAAAATAAAATCAGTATAAATTTGCTGTAGAAATGTCTAAATTCAAACACGCTCACGTCGTGCTGCGGGAGGAAGTGATGAAATGTGGCGGCAGTGAAGAGCGGGGAGGTCCTTCATGCTGTGGCAGCGTAGAATGAAGTCCAGTCGTTTTAACTAAAGGCTCTGATCCAGCTTCATTTAGAGGTAATCAGAACTGGGGGGGGGGGGGT
>JARVGV010001153.1:2493583-2509322 GCA_031762435.1 Hypsolebias longignatus | reverse complement strand
GTTGCCTTTTTTATGCAGCATTTTATATTTTTTTCGGGTTTTTTTAGGGTATTTTGTTAGCTAACTGCTTGGAAACATTAAAACGGCCATTCGAAGTTGTTCTACATTGAAAAAACGTGTTTAAAAAGACGTGACCGATCGCCGTTTAGTTTCGGTTTCAATTTGCGGCCGTAAATGCAGACATACGGCACCATGTGCGTTCTGCTTCGACCTATGGCAGAATCGAGCTACGAACGGTCCTTAGGTCCGGAACCCATTCGTAGGTCGGGGGACTACCTGTACATATATGCTGTAACTTCTGGTTTAGTCTTTGTTTGAGATGATCCTTTAAAAGTTCGATTTGTGATGAAGCTCCGCGTTTACGGCCACAACACCCTGAACACACCTGATCTCGTGAAGCTAAGCAGGGTGGGGCCTGGATGGGAGGCCGTACCAGGAGCTGTAAGTTTTTTTTCACTTCTCACGAACTTCACCGTGGGGTGCGTTGTTCAAGCCATGAACCATTGTCAGCACTGGGGGTGGGCTAAGAACCCCCAAAGGTCAGATCCTAGAACCGCCCCTGCATGTCATCATTTGACAACGATATCTGATGAAATGATAAAATGAGCTCAAACCACCGGAGCTCAGCGTGCACACGAGGAGCTGCTGAGGCTGATGAGCTCGTGTTTTCATCTCACTAAACAATCCTACGACACGTCCAGTGGCTCAGAGGTCGAGCTCGCTCGGACGGGCTCCGACGCTCGGCCATCCAACGCTGTTTACGCTTAAAACAAATCGAACTTTTACTCCGACGCACAAAAGAGCTCCGTGGCTGCACCGCTCAGCGCGTTCTTTGTCAAAGAACACATTTCCATTAAAGCCGCTGACACGAACATCGACTCAGCGCGGGTGGGTCCACGTGGAAATGGACCGTCTGTCGCTGAGCGCAGGCCGGGGAGTCGCTGCAGCTGCCCGACTACAAAGCAATTTCCCGGCGTACAGATCCGAGCGCAGGATCGATAAATCACATTCCTGATGACTCCGCGGGGGGAAATGGAGTTTGTATCGTTTCTCTGAGACAAATGCAGGTTTCAGGTGAGATAGATCTCATTTTCAGGACCCAAAGAAAGACAACACACACACACACGTGCGCACACACACACTCGTGCCTCCTCTCAACAACCCCTCATGCTGTTAAGCTGAAAACTACTTTTCCTCCTTTCATTACATTCCTCGCTCTTTTCCCGCCTCGCTTTCTTCGCCGCTTCGCTCCAATTCGTTCAAGGCGGCAGTTCCAACGAGTCTTCTGATCGAATCAATCGAAAGCTGCTGAGCAATCGCAGCTTCTTCGAGTCTCACGCGCTGCTTCCCGGAACACGCTCCAATCTGCGGCTCTGCAGCGGCACGTCACCACCGACCGGTTCGGTCAAGCGGTTTGTGATGAAGAACGAGAAACCTCTGAAGAAATGCAGATTTGAATCAAATCCTCGTTTGGTCGTCGTGGCGACGGTCAAACCTTGAAAATAAACGATGAATCTAACGAGCATTAAGATGTGGGTTGACTCCCAAAGTGAATCAGCTGCAGAGCTTCATCCAGGGATGAAATGCTGAAAAAGCATTTAAAGCCCATCAAGAGGGCCATGAGATATTTTGCTAACAGTGATGACACAAGTGCTTACAGGCTTCAAAAAAGTGTAGCACTTAGAGTATTATGTGGATGACTCTCTGCTACTACCACAGCAAACTTTAGCCCATTATCTGAAAAACAGATGCAAATAGAGCCATCTTTGTGTTTTCTATGTTCAGTTGGCTGTGGCAGCCATCTTGAATTGGATTGACGCCAAAAGGTAAAGATTTGTAGCTGAACATTCAGCGATAACTTTTTGAAAGTTTCATTAAAATCTGTCCAGTGGTTCATGAAATATTTTGCTAACAGACAGACATTTTAGACATCCACATTTAATGGTTAAATGTTAACAGTGATTTTAGGCCATCTACTTGTTCTAAAAGTTTGTGTTCTGAATGACTCTCAGCTACCACCACACCAAAGTTTAGCTGAATATTTATAAAACTGATTGAGTTATAGACATTGTTGTGTTTTATAGTGTTGGTTGGCGATGGTGGCCATCTTGAATTAAACTAACTCCAAAAGTTAATCAGTTGTAGATTAACACTCAGTGTTTGCATTCTAGGAGTTTCACTAAAATCCTTTCACTTTTCAGTGAGATATTTTGCTAACAGACAGACAAGTATACACTAAAAATAGCAAAAACGGCATTAATACATTTAATTTATGCATTAATGAAGGAAATAAAAAGACGTGTGTGTGTGTTCTGGTTTGTGGTGCACATCTTGGGAGCGTCGCAGCGTGCGAGGAAGGAAGCGGTTTGGGACGACCCCCAGCTGTGCAGATCCGTCTCCTCGGCTGTTCCCTGAGAGACTCACATCCATCACAGCTCCAACAGCTGCACCGCGTCACGAACGCAGCCTCGGTCAAGGGGTTCAGGTGATTTAAAGTGATCCGTTTAATCCACCAGCTGTCCTCCTCCATCCTAGAAGGTCCCGTTCTCACAGGATGGCGACCTCGCAGCAGAGAACATCGTCCGGATCAGGGCTGGTCGTTGCAGGGTCTTGATGAGGTCTCAGCAGATCATCTGGGTCAGAGCTGGTCGTTGCAGGGTCTTGGTGAGGTCTCAGCAGATCATCTGGGTCAGGGCTGGTCGTTGCAGGGTCTTGGTGAGGTCTCAGCAGATCATCTGGGTCAGAGCTGGTCATTGCAGGGTCTTGATGAGGTCTCAGCAGATCATCTGGGTCAGGGCTGGTCGTTGCAGGGTCTTGGCGAGGTCTTACTCGTGTGGTAGACATGTTGGCTCCCCTTCACTCGTGACTGGTCCACGCTGGTTGGAGCGTGCACAAAGTTTCTGCAGAGGTTCATCATGGAGCTGCAGCAGCCTCGTGCCTAAAGACAGCACCTCCTGGACCCACAGCCTCCGTGGGGGAGAACCAAACCATCTGATGTTCTCAGGTGACTCGCAGCCCTGCAGCTTGAGCTTCTAATGCATCGAACCTGTTCAGAACGCAAGTGGCGGGGCTGCACGTCTCTGCAGCCCACCTGAGGAAACTGAGAACCAGACGCTGTGAGACGATTCCCTTCACACGGGAGGAGATTTTTATTTTATGATCTAATCCTAATGAGTCGTTCAGAGCGTACTGGGATTAAAATCATGTGTGAAATGAACCTTTCAGGAAGTCATGAAACAAAACTGCAGCTGACGCCGTCTGATGCGGAGACAAACTAGCTGCTAACATCTTAAATACCACCTTGTTGTTTTCAGCACTGACAGTTTTATGTATAGGACACATTAAAAATCAAAAACAACAAAATGGTGTAATGCTTAGCTTTAAGTCACCAAACAGCACAAACATGAAAACAGCGCACATTTTAAATAAACACCTCATTTTACAACACCCTCACTCAGTTGACGGTACGTTAGTTCATCATTTCTTATCTGGCAACCCTGCTGGGCATGGAGCTACAGCGTTTCCATGTAAACCTGCTCATTTTTTAACACAGTAAACACTGAAAAAAAATAAAAAAATCTAACGTTTCCAGATGCTGTTCTCGTGTAAACAGACCCAAGCCTGATCCGGAAACAAAGAACTAACATAAATAAATAAACAAATAAATCCTCACACCTGCAGCTCATCTTCATCACATAACTCTATTAAGCTTCTTACGTCAGCTGTCTTGCATGCTAAATCTTTAAACCGAGATCCAGCATGATCTGTTGCAACACTAAAATTCAGTAAAACGACGGAGCTGTAGCCACTTTTAGGGCTGGCTGGCTGCAGCCATCTTGGATGAAACGTTTGCCGCCTGCTTCAGGAGATATGTGACTAAAAGACAAGCAGAAAAACAAACATGACAGCAAAACTGTAAGAAAGCTGAGCTACAGAAATGTAAATCAACACATTTAATAAAATAACCCCTTATTTGTTTAAGTAAGCTTACAATAATTATGAATTCAAACAAATGTAGGTCAAAGAAATCGCTGAAAATATAAAAATCATCTCTCTGCGCTCACAGCTGCCTGCTCAGTTTGTGGCTCGAAGCCATTTCATTCTGTAACATTTTATTGTGTTAAGATGTCCCACTGGGGCGCGAGAAAGACACAGAGAAATAGAAAACAAACATCCTTTCTGCGCCTCGGGCCAAGGACTTCCTGATATTTGTCAGTCACTCATCCCAGAACAAGATCCTGCGAAGCCTCAACGAGAGACTCGGCTCATTCTCATTTCACGCAGGTGTGGACAGGCACACGCTTCCACGGATTTCTCCTTTTTCATTTATTTTTTGTTTCCACATAAGGAAAGTGCACCTAATGTTATGTACTGCTGCTGCAGAGTGTTAATGGAACAACCGTCATCATCGGATCATGAGATAGATTTTTATTTTATTTTTTTTTATAAAAAGGAGAGTAAATGTTTATTGAGCCTTGGAGGCACGTAAGCAAATCTGACCTCATCTGAGCCGATGCACAGCGTCTACTTCCAGAGCAGATGGAAACTATAGTTTGGGTTTGATCTGTAAATCACAAAGTCTGCTCCTCTGAGTGGAGCAGCTGCGAGCGTTCTGCGCACGATTACAGCACGAGCACGAATGTTCAACATCTAATACGCTGCATGAGTGAAGCCACATCGCACAGACGCTCTCTGATTTGCTTCATGGCTTTTATTTCAGCTCCAGATTTGATATTTCATAAAGCTAGGTCAGCTCTGTGGAAACGTTATGAACAGTAAATATGTTACCTGACGCAGAACAGTCAGATTGATGAGCTGACAGGTGGCGCGTGTTTTCAAGCAGAATAATTGTTGCCTTGAAACAACTCCAGAGTTAAACCTAGCCCAGAGATTTAGCCAAAGACTGTTTTTAAAGCTTTAAACCGATGTCAGATTCACATGATGTCCCTGCAGGAAGTGCCTCAGGCTGCACAGGAAGTGCAACTAAAAAGTTAATAAAAATGAGTAATGCAAAACTAAATAGCAGCTTTTTTCATGAAGCACTTTAAGCAACTGCAGGAGCAAAGGGTTGTGTACCATCAACCCATCCACATTTTAGGAGCAGCAGCAGAAAAGCACAAATTAATTAATTAATTACACAGACTCCTTCATGGAATCAAGGTTCTTTGTTGTCATTCGAATAACATGTGGTACATGGGGTTGGAATGAAACTGTGTACACAGGGTCCCAGTTACATCCAACAATGCCCAAAATATAACTAGTAAAAAGAAACAGTAAATAAGGATCTAAGATATCAACTAAGATATACGTTAAACAAACACCCAACGGTAAGCTAAAAGATTGAAGCTATACGCTGAACAAATGCCCAACGGGACGCTAAAAGATCTAAGATATATGCTAAACGAATGTCCAACGGGACGCTAAAAGATCTAAGATATACGCTAAACGAATGCTCAACTGTACATTAAAAGATCTAAGATATATGCTAAACGAACGCCCAACGGTAAGCTAAAAGATCTAAGATATACGCTAAACGAATGCCCAACGGGACGTTAAAAGATCTAAGATACACGCTAAACGAATGTCCAACGGGACGCTAAAAGATCTAAGATATACGTTAAACGAACACTCAACTGTACACTAAAAGATCTAAGATATACAGTAAACGAACGCCCAACGGGACGCTAAAAGATCTAAGATATACGTTAAACGAACACTCAACAGTACACTAAAAGATCTAAGATATACAGTAAAGGAACGCCCAACGGGACGCTAACAGATCTAAGATATACAGTAAACAAACACCCAACGGTACACTAAAAGATCTAAGATATACGCTAAATGAACGCCCAACGGTAAGCTAAAAGATCTAAGATATACGGCAAACGAACGTCCAACGGTACGCTAAAAGATCTAAGATATACGGAAAAGGAACGCCCAACGGGACGCTAAAAGATCTAAGATATACGCTAAACGAATGCCCAACGGGACGCTAAAAGATCTAAGATATAAGGCAAACGAACGTCCAACGGTATGCTAAAAGATCTAAGATATACAGTAAAGGAACGCCCAATGGGACGCTAAAGGATCTAAGATATATGGCAAACGAACGCTCAACGGGACACTAAAAGATCTAAGATATAAGGCAAACGAACGTCCAACGGTACGCTAAAAGATCTAAGATATACAGTAAAGGAAAGCCCAACGGGACGCTAAAAGGTCTAAGATATACGGCAAACGAATGCTCAACGGGACTCTAAAAGATCTAAGATATATGGCAAACGAACATCCAATGGGATGCTAAAAGATCTAAGATATACAGTAAAGGAACGCCCAATGGGACTCTAAAAGATCTAAGATATACACTAAACGAACGTCCAACGGGACGCTAAAAGATCTAAGATATACAGTAAAGGAACGCCAAATGGCACGTTAAATGATCTATGATATATGCTAACCTAATGCCCAACGGGACGCTAAAGATCTAAGATATACTGCAAACAAATGCCCAACGGGACGCTAAAAGATCTAAGATATACAGTAAAGGAACGCCCAACGGGACTCTAAAAGATCTAAGATATGCGTTAAACGAATGCCCAACGGGACACTAAAGATCTAAGATATACGCTAAACGAACATCCAACGGGACGCTAAAAGATCTAAGATATACAGTAAAGGAACGCCCAACGGGACACTAAAAGATCTAAGATATACGCTAAACTAATGCCCAACGGGACGCTAAAAGATCTAAGATATACGCTAAGCTAATGCCCAACGGGACGCTAAAAGATCTAAGATATACGCTAAACTAACGCCCAACGGTACGCTAAAAGATCTAAGATATACGCTAAACTAACGCCCAACGGTACGTTAAAAGATCTAAGATATACGCTAAACGAACACTCAACGGTACGCTAAAAGATCTAAGATATATGCTAAACTAACGCCCAACGGTACGCTAAAAGATCTAAGATATATGCTAAACTAACGCCCAACGGTACGCTAAAAGATCTAAGATATACAGTAAAGGAATGCCCAACGGGACGTAAAAGATTGAAGTTATACGCTAAACAAATGCCCAACGGAACACTAAAAGATTTGATATAGGCTAGTCATTGATGGTGCAAAGCAATATACCAGATACCACCTTAAAGGTTGCAGAGTCTCATTGCTCCAAGCTGAACAGGTAAGATATTGTTTATTACCTTTACACTAAACCCCATCTCAAAAGATCTGAACTCTTCCTTTAGGAAATGTTTTCAGCGTTTTGTTTCCTCCGTGACCTGATTTAAGCTCTTCAGATTGTCTTTCTCTCCCAGGCTCGTTAAGCTGATCTCAGCCTGACGGAAGAGAAAAAAGCTTCACCTTCGTTTCACCCCTGAGGCCAAACTCAGTCATGTTGAGCTTCTATAAGCAGCCCCGACTCGTCTACAAACTCCTTATATGAACTGCTTTCAAACAGTCAGCTATATCCTGCTAGGGATTAAGAAATCAGCCGCTCCGAGGAAAGTTGAGAAGAATCTGTGACAGAGATGGAAAGAGGTCTGGTTGAGCAGAGTGGAGTGGTGGAGAATCTGAGCCAGAGGTGATTACTTTGTGTTAATCTAGTATCAGCTTCCCAACCTTTGGATTCTTCCCAGCGTATTACTCATGAACAGGGTGGTAAATACAGATTAGACAGAGTATTCCTGAACTTTCTCATGAAGCTGAAACAATCCGTCTTCCTGCAGTTTATCTCAGCTTTTCCCAACTCCCACCCTTTTATCTGCATGTCTCTCCCAACCAGCTGCTCCATGTTTCCCAACAGTTCCTTTTCATTTTAATGGAGCATCAGTTGAGTTTAAAAAGTCTTTTTGGTTTTTATCCATCGTTTTGTTTCCCAGGAGTCGTCGGGTTTTCTTCATGACCTCACTGATTTGAGCCGCGTGAGGCCACATATTTTCTTGTTATTACTTTCAATAGATCCATGCAGCGTGTGCACGGGCACAGTGAGCGCACGTCGGACGAGTGCTCCATGAGAAAAGTGACGTCTGAGGATTCGCACCAACCGTGCTCATATCCGGTTTTCAACATTCATTTTTAAAACTACTCATAAACACAAGAGAACGTTTGAAACTAGAACATTTCTGGATAAAATTAAAAAAGCTAAAACCTGCAATTATAACAAAGAGTAACTTTCCTTTTTAAACTTTTACAGAAAAAAATAAAAATATAAACTTCACCTGTTAAAATATCATGTTGAAAATAAATAACTAAATCTACTGCCTTTCAGAGTTTAAACTAAGAATGTGAAATCAGCTACCGTACACCTCATGTATTAATTCTGGTTGTACTTACGGACCTGGAACCCATTTTATGTGGTTATTGTGAATGAGTTGAATAAAGTTTTATTTGACTGTTTTGTTTTGCTTAATGCGCCTCATAATCTGGTGCGTCTTATAGTCCATTAAATACGGTAATCGTTTAGGTCAAACCCTGAAAATAATGATTGGCATTACCTGTTAGCGCTCAAAGTACGTGTTGTGAATGACTCTCAGCTGCCATCACCCTCATTTTTAGCTCTAAATCTATAAAAAAAAAAAATACAAAGTCGTAGCTGTTTTTGTGTTGGCCAAGTGTGGCAGCCATATTGAATGAGGCCAACTCCAAACGTTAATCTGTTAATCATGGATTACTCACTGTTATTTGTCCAGTGGTTCATTAGATATTTTACTAACAACATGCAGACACTGTAAGCAAAATCATTATTTTAGTAGTGTGTGATGATTATGACATTTCAGTGTTTCCCCCCACCATTATACAAGCGGGGTGCCCCGCCCCGTCAACAGAACCGCACCCACCTGTCAGCAGTGCTAGGGCATGCTAAGCTAGCGGCATACAGGTATGCTAAAAGCAGCCTCTTCCCTCACGCTGACCCCACCCCCCCACCCAAAAACTGTCGGTACAAACAGCACGCGGCTCAGATGTGTCACACACACACTGTGCAGCAACAACCACACACCTGCTTCTGTCACTCCCAAACAGCGCTCAGTAAGACAGGCAGACAGAAAGTAAGCCTCAAACAGTTGACGGTCAAAACCTAAAATTTGTGTTGAAAGTGTTCCAGGACTGAAACATCCAGTCATCACACCTGAATGTGTCTACGGTGTTTTACGTCACGTTTCATGACGAGTTAAAAAGAGCACTCACTTCCTGTTCAGAAGAGAAAAATTCTGAGCTCCGATACAATGAAAGTCAAAGAGTTTAGATGTGACGTCTGCACTCTGGGGAGGTTTGACAGAAAACTAAAGGTCACACAGCAGCAGGAGACACGGCGTGTGCAAAAGAGAAAAATGTGTTTTTTATCTAGAAACCGTGACGGAAGGTTGTGACAATACGACTTTATCTGCAAAAGTTCTGGAAAGTTTAAGCAACTCTGAGTGACATCATTCCACGTTTAACAGCTTTTGTGGTAAAATCACCTCAAATCATAAAACTTGAACTGTGATCGTGTGAAAACCGTAAAAGATGTCAAGATGCCAGTTAAGACGTGTGAAGTCCAACATCCTGTGACCAGTTTGAACTGTGAAGTCTGAGCTCCAACCAGAGCTGCTCATTTCACCAAACCATTGCTGGTAATGTGGAACTCGTTTCTCTCTTGTCTCTACTCAAGTGGGTGTTCTGCCACCGCAGGTATCACACACTAATCCTGACTGAACTGTGTATTTAAGTGTTTTTTGAGTTTTTCCACAGCTGCAGCAGCAACAATGCTCCAGTGCACCAGCACCCTCAAACATGCACGAACCTTCCTGTAGCGTCGAGGCGGCACTGACAGCTGGAATAAAGGCAGCAGCGTGCAACTTTCAGAAACATCTCACCAGTAAATATGACGGTATAGTATCTTCAAGGTCAGGTGCACAGAGAAGCAAAGCTGTCACGTCTTGTGTTCAGACGGCAGCACGACGCTGCAGTGTGACCTCAGCGAGAGTGGAACCTCGCCTCGCAGCGGCGAGCAGAGCGCGTGACGCGAACAGATGGAAGACGACACTCACCGTGTTGAATCCCGGGAAGAGGCCGACGGTGGAGGCTGTATCCAACGGGATCGGGAGGAACTGCTTCATGCTCATGGAGGTCTGGACAGACGGGAGGGTTGGACGCATCAGAGCAGGCAGGAGGCCATTTTGACATGTGTTACCTGGAGGAGGGAGGGAGAAGGCAAGGTGAGGAACGGAACAACAGTGGGGGAACGCAGGCGGGCCAGAATCCTCACTGAGAGCTTTTTTAGACCGTGTCGTCAGCGTCGCATCACCCTCGAGGCTCGTTAGTCATCGTTTCAGCTGTTTGGCACCTGTAGCTGCCAACACGTCCTTTTCCTGCGCAGCTCCTTTAACTCCAATTCATGACACAACTTTTTATTTTGGGGTGTTTGGGAAAACAGCAGACAAACTCAGGTTTAGTGGTTTTAATGCATCCATCCTGTTTCTTCCTTTCCAGGTCACAGGGGGGTCACTGGTGCCCATATCCAGCAGTCACTGTGTGAGAGGTGGGGGACAGTCCCTGAACTGGAGGACACTCTGGACACTCTGTCCTCAGGGACACACAGACAATGAGACAAACAACCATTCACTCACTCTCTCTCTCTCACCCAGGGATGATCTAGAGTCACCAGTCAGTCTAACATGCATGTTTTTGGTCTGTGGGAGGAAACGCACACAGCACGGAGAGAACATGCAAACTCCACCCAGAAAGGCCCCTGGTTGGGATTTGAACCAGTGACCTTCTCGCTAAGAGGCAGAATTTTTTTTTTGTTCACGTTTTCTGGACTGAAACCTGAAGTTTTCAAAAGGCTGATGAGGAGATGATGAGAAACACCTGAAGAACAGGTGAGAGTGGGCGTGGCAGGCGGAGGAAAACTGAACCCACGTTACAGAATTAAACACACGGGAAGTGACCAAAACCGCTCGTGAAAGCAAACTCCGGTACAGACAACTAAACCCTGAAACGCAGAGGGAGCTGTGGCCACGACAACTCAGAGCTCACCTGACGAAGACAACGTGGTGAAACACGACCAATCAGAGGAATGCATGTCGCCCGCTGCCTTCCATCACGCTAAAATCATCTCATGGAGAAGCAGCCGTATCATTTTAAACGTTATTCTAAATCCCACACATCTTACGTGGTGCTTGGAGGATTTCATATGACTCTCAGCTACTACCACACCAGACTTATAACCATGTTCATTGTGGTTAAGGTTGCTGTGGCGGCCATTTTGAATTGGACTGATCAGTTGTAGATTTATTGTTTGTTTTAACTCCAATAGTTCATGGGTTATTTTACTAACACACACACAGCTACACAAGTGCTCAACTTTCAAATGGGCAGGAATTAAAGGTAAAAAAAACAAACGGTAGATTAAAAATACTGGCTTGTTTGTTTATTAACAGTTAAAGAAAGCTTTTGATAAAAAAGCATTTTAACATATTGATTTAATTATGTCACATATAACATACGCTGCTGATTATTTCATGTTGTGTCCTCATCTGCTCACACAGACTCATGTTCGTGCTGCTGTTGTTTTTGTATCTTTAGTGCTTAGTGCATTCTTAGTTCATGACTCGGATCTTACTAATGTTTTACTTTACAACTTGTGTTTTTGTTGGATGTAACTGGGACTCTGTGTACATAGTTTCGTTCCACCTCATGTACCACGTGTGGTGACAAATAAATCTCTCTTACTCTGATATGATAAAACTCATTGTGAGTCTGTGAATAAATGTGGCAGTACTCGTAGTTTTTCATGTGAAAACGGTCAAAACATTACGATTTTTCTAAAGTTATAAACATGAGAAAAGGTTGAGTATATTTTATTCTTCCTGAGTTGTAGTGGAACAAGACTAGAAGCTGAGGCCAAGCAGCGTGGTGTGTGTCGAGTCACACTCCTCACAACCTTCACAGCTTGTAAACACATTTAGCTTCTCAGACCCTCAGAGCGTTGAGCTCCATTCTGCTGACATCTGTCCACAGCTGTTTAATGATGCTGAGTTAAGGGGAGTGCCACAGGGTAGTGCTTTTGGGTCATTAATTTGTTGTAAAAGCGGCACATTTTATTATTTGTAACAAATTTTGGTGTAAAATTTACTATTCAAACCAATTTATTCTGTCGATTGATGAGGATGTTTGATTATTATTTTATTATTATTATATATATTTTTAGTGAGGATTAAAGCTGTGCAGGTACGATGCACAGACAAAGAGTTTGCATGCTGCTTTTAGGGACATTCAAGCAGTTATGAGACAATATGAATAACAAAGATATAAAGAAATATACATATAAAATAAAGATATGACACAATTTATGAAGATGTGAAACAATGACACAATTTGTTACAATATAATATTAAAGGATACAAAAGAAAAATTATGATACTAAAATACGTAGTATAATACAATGTGCAATATGATATGAATTTAAATAATATGCGTCAGGTCCAGTTGGTTTGAAACCAGGAAATACAGAATTGAAAAGAATTAAACTCTAGAAGATCAAGTGGAAAAAACAAAACTTTATATTTTAAAAACCAAAAGGCTGGTGTGGCAGCAAATTACTTATAACCAGAGCCAAGGGGAGGACACAGTGGAGGACACAGTGGAGGACACAGACATGATGTATGGACACTCAATGTCAAACTGGTGAGGAGAATGAGACGGAGGGACTAAATGAATGGAGGTGGACGAGGAGATTAGAAACAGCTGTGCATAACGAGACAGGGGGACAGGTGTGAGTGGACATGCAAGGACTGAGGAGCAGGAGCTCTGAGAAACACTGACCTGAAGGGACAGAGCAGAGATTTACGTAAAGTCCAACAATAAATACAAAAACTGCAAAAATAAAATAAAACCCTCACAGCTGCTGACAACATGAGACAGTATGATACAATATGCAATACACGGCAACACAATGGATCAGTGGTTAGCACTGTTGCTTCACAACAAGAGGGTCGTGTGCTGGGTCTGTGGTCTTTCTTTATTTCACCAGGAAGAAATCCATTGAGATCATCAATCTCTTTTACAAGGATGTCCTGGGCTATATATTTCTGCGTGGAGTTTGCATGTTCTCCTCATGGGTTTTCTCCCACGGACTAAAAACATGCATGTTAGGCAGCCTTCAGGCCTCCATGAATACCATGTCTCCTGATCTCAACAATATGACGCTAATCTCAGGAAACCAGAAATTATCTAATCCAGTAATTTTTACAGATATTAAACTAAAATGTGACCATCACATAAAATCAGGGATTACGCCACATTTGGTCAAAATGAATGAAGCGAGTGGCTTCGGAAGTTATCAGTCCATAAAATGGCTGTTATTAGTTATCATCCCCATATGCAGCGGTGAAACTGTCCCACCTACCTCCTAGTAGGTTTAAAAGTATGTTATTATCGTTATTATCGCTGATAATAGGCAGCGTCTCTCCGGGCTAAACCAGGAAGTGTCTTTTTTTTTTCAGCTTATGTAACCCTTTTCCTAAATCTAACCTTACACCTGACCCAGAGGACCAACCCTAAACTTAACCCCCTACCCTTGTGCCTAAACCTAACCAAGACCCTTTAAACCTAACCACATGAAGCTTTTATGAGCGCTAACAATGCTAAAAACTGAGCCTATTATCATCGCTAATAAGGCTAACAACATAGCTTTAAACTCACTAGGAGGTACAGGAGGGGCAGTCTGACCGCTCCATATGGGGATGATAACAACTAATAATGGCCATTTAATGGTTGATAACGTTCGAGGTGGGTGACGATGCACGTTTTCAGATTCCCGGCTTCCAGAGATACGACTTGATTTGTCCTGGTTGGAATAATCCCGAGGATTTCTTGATGTTACTGGAAAGAGGAAACCTCAGTTCATGTTTGGATATCTGGATTTCACAGCTTGGCTCTAAATTTAGGGCTTTTCTGCTCAGAGCTGTGGTTTGTTGTTAGTCCCGCTCTGAAACAGCTTCAGAACCTTCTTTAGGACTATTTCAGACGTTTCATTCAACAAACCCGTAGGTAAGGAATTTAATTATTATTTTTACATGATCTAAATATCAAATATTTCTGCCAATGCTCTGCAGCTACCCGTCAGTTCAGCGTGACGGGTGGTTGTATCTGAGAGTGATCACAGATCTGATGAATTTCTGTGTCACATGATTTATTTTTAGATTTGACCAAAGTTTTCCTTCAGGATCTTCTTTGCTAGTTTTGTTTAATTTTTTGTGTTTCGTGGTTAGAATGATGCAACTGATTTAATGTTTCCTCCTCAGCTCCCCTGTCTCACACAGTCATTCTGCCACGCCCACTTTCACCTGTCTCCACCCAACAATCAGCTCAGGTGCGTCCACTTTTCAGTTCACCCACAGACATATTCAGTGCACGTTGTGTTTTTTATATCTGCTTTTCCTCCTCGTGTTGCTCCACAGACTCGGGGATTTGCTGCCACTCCAGCATTGTTGTTTAATTTTAATTTAATTAAGTTAAAAAATTTAATTCCCTGCGTTTGTCTGTGCTCTGGGATTAAATCTCCCACAGATTGTTCAGTTTTTTCTCAGTGTTTTAAAAACTGTGTCACGAAAAGTGGGAATGATGGGCCTTTACTTTGTATATATATACAGGTAGCCCCCGGTTTACGTCCGAGTTCCGTTCTAACGGCCTGGCCGTAAACCGATTTAGACTTAAACCGGAACTGCACACACGTGGCGGCCGTATACGCGGATTTTAGACTGAAAATTAAAACGAAACCGAAACTGAAACGGCGATCGGTAACGGCTTTTTAAACATGTTTTTTCAATGTAAAACAACTTAGAACGGCCGTCTTAGTGTGTTTTAATGTGTTTCCAGGCAGTTAGCTAACAAAATACCCTAAAAAAAAACGAAAAAACATAAAATGCTGCATAAAAAAGTCCGTGAGGTGTGATGATGTCACTGGGGGGTGGCGGCCGTAAACGCGAAATGCTTTAAACCGATGAAGCCTTAAACCGGGGGCTACCTGTACTCAGTAAAGAGGTAAAATATAAACAGTTTAATATTGTTTCTCCATAATTTATTGTATGGCCTTCACCTTACTTGTTTCATTTTTATTGACGTTTTATTATCTTGATGCTTGGATTAACCGTAAAGCATTTGTTTAAATTCAGTAGTTTTTAACACACTTTATAAACAAATTGAACATTTACATGTTTGTGAATTTTACATATTTTTTATGTTGTCTTTTAAAGGTTGCAAAAATCAAGTCGAACTAAGCTCACTTTAAAAATAGAAAAACCTTGTTTTAGCCACTTGGTTCTGTTGTTTTTATTTATCTATTTTGCTCCAAAATAGAATTGTTTCCACCATATGAAAAGCCACCTACTCCCCTCTGTTGTGCACTTGCCATAGGACAAAGACGCAGAAAGACATTTCAATAAATTCTGTGCAAATGGGACGTCTTCTCCTTAGATCAGCTGAAACAGCTGAACGCTGCTGCTGCAGTTTCACTGAATCATCCATATGAATTTCTGCTCTCCTGCACAGCAGCCCTCCTGCGTCCTCGCACCATCTGAAGGAACATCAAGAAGAACTGTCCGCAGCTTTTCCCAGTGGAGACCTTATCAGTGAGATGTGTTTGTGTAATGGGGTTTTGCAGGCCAGTCCTGCAGGTGGAGCAAACAGAGATTTGGGGGTGGGGGGGGGGGGGGGAACAAAGGCGGGCGGGAGGACAAAGAAAAGAGAATTATGA
>JARVGV010001153.1:2477745-2490116 GCA_031762435.1 Hypsolebias longignatus | reverse complement strand
AAAATAAATAAATAAATACATACTTCAAACAAAACTGATTTTCTATCACACAGCTAAAATAACTAAAATAAAGAACAACTCAACTCAAAGCATAAAAACAGGTCGAACCTGAATAAAAATGTGAAAAATATATGCAGCTGAAACAGAATATGTCGGGGAGTTGGTGGCACAGAGGTTAAAGAAGGTGGACCTGTGATCGAAAGGTCACTGGATCGACTCCCCGGACCGACAACATCAAAATGGAAAAGGTGAAACACCCACACCTGCCTCCACCCTCATCTGCCCCACCCTGGGCCCTTGAGCAAGGCCCTTAACCGCCACCATCTGCTCCCAAACAGGTCTCTCTTGAAAATGAGTCCTTGTGACTTAATGAGACTACCTGTATGAATAAAGGTAAATAAAAAGTATATACACCAGTTCAGTGATTATTTTATCTGCAAGTGTTTAAAACTAATACACTCAGAAAGAGGGACATTTTCTGAGACCTCATAGATGGACCATGTGGGAGACCTCAACTAAAAGAAACTTATTTTGCTCCGATAACTTATTTAAATAATGTAAAATCCGTGATGTTTGTCCGTGCATGATGTGAGCGTGATAACTTGAAATATAAGTGTGGTGCCGACTTCCATTTGGGTGTGTTGCTGCATCTACGAGTAATAAAAGGTTCATATAAATAAATGGGTTGCCAGGTCAGAAAAACAAACGACAAACATTCACAGGGTTCTGACAAAGCTTCTACATTAAAACATAACTTTTACTGAGTTGGATTTTTACAGGCAGTACAGTAACCCTAACAGAGAGAAGGTTGCCAGTTCAAATCCCGGCTGGGAGCCTTTCTGTGTGGAGTTCGCATGTTCTCTCCGTGCATGCGTGGATTTTCTCCAGGTACTCCAGTTTCCTCTCCCCAAAAACATGCACGTTAGACTGATGGTGACTCTGAATTGTCTCTGAGAAAGTGAGTGGTTGTTTGTCTCATTTATCTCTATGTGTCCCTGTGATGGACAGGAGACATGGACAGGAGACCCCCCCACCACCACCACCACACACACACACACAGAGTGACTGCTGGATATGGGCACCATTGACCCCTGAGACCCGAAAAGGAAGAAGTGGGTAAAGATGACGGATGATTTTTTATATTTCTCAGTTGATTCCTGGACTTTTACAAATGCATAAATTAAGTTTAAACCTTTACAAACGCAAACATTTGTCTTCTAGCAGGATCAGGAGGGACACCCAGACCTCTCTCTCGTCAGTGACACTTCTGCTGATAGTTCCATAAATACAAATTTAAAAACTGTGGAGCTCTGGTGTTTCTGGTGACACGACATTAAGACACAGTGAAGTGCTGCTGTCGGATCAGAACCAGCAGAACGTGGGGATGTCAAATTCTGCTGCAGCGAAGAAGAATCACGATTAAATCGAAACGAACCACAGTTGTAAAAAATGAGAGCATCCTTCATGCTGGATCTCTTTGAACCCCAAACGCTGCAGAAAGACGTGAACCGTTTGAGGTGGGGGTGAAGTGTAATCGTGCGCGTCGTCTTTGTCCCCTGGTAGGAGGGTAATACAACAATCACAGTCCAGCCAACGCGCTGAAACACATGAGCGCATTCCAGCTGCTCTCCCTAAGCTCGAACATCTGTCACCGCTGGAAGACGAGCTAAAACTATAAACCAGAGCAGGAAGACAAGTCTGCGGTTTTTAAAATGGACCTTTGACCCCGAAACCGGAGCGCCGAGCTGACCTGGCCTGGGAACAGTCCCACCCTCAGCTCAGACAAACACAGGTGAATCAACACTTCGCCAGGACCTCTGCGGTCTGCGCTGACATCCCGGGGTCCGTGGGCTCGTTCAGAACCAAACCCGGCGCCGGCGCCTACTTTGCATGTGCTGTCACTCAGGAGGGTCGCCGAGTTCTGGAGGTCCACAGGTCACAGTCATTAAAATAACGAGCAGGAGAGCGCTCGAGCCGCCTGTAAATTTTCTCCTCAGCTCAGATTTTGTGTTTCCCCGTCAGAAGCTTTTACTCCTAACGTGATTAAAACGAGAGTAATGGAGGCGAACCGAACCGAAAAGGTCAACAGAATAAGGAGTCTGTGTATCCGTGTTATCCCCCGACGCTCATCTGCTGCTTAACTGCACGGTGAGCGTTTCCTGTAGCGACTGTCAGGTACCAACATCAGCTGGATAGCAGCTAAACGTGAGCCTGGGCTTGTTAAAGGATTGTTTGTGTGTCTTTGAGGCCGCACGGCAAACAGCAGCTTAGTTTCTGCCAGCAGTCCCCAAAACATAAACCAAAGTTGACAAATTATTTCAATAAGAGCTAAATGACATGTTGAGATATTTGTGTGGTTATAGTTTCTTTAATGATGGCAGGTGATCATGTAAATGTGTGAAGATACATCTTAAACCACTGGACAGGTTAACTCTCAGAAAGTAGCCGTTGGACGTACATCTACAAAACATTTTTCAAAACACTGGAGGAGCACAAGGAGCAGCACCAGACTATGGCACAAAACAAACAATGCACTACTGATGTGACGAGTAGAACGAACTGAATATTTAGGACCGGGCTGACGAGGACGTGGAAACACCTGGACAGACAAGAGACTAGGAACAGGTGAGAGTGGGCGTGGCAAGATGACTGAGAGCACAGAGACTGAAGACACAAACAAGACTGAACATCCATCCATTCATTATCTTGACCACCTTCTTCCTTCTGGGTCATGGGCGACGCTGGCGCCCGTATCCAGCAGTGGGGGGACACCCTGGGCAGGTCTCCAGTCCATCACAGGGACACATTGAGACAAATGAGACAAACAGCCATTCTCTCTCTCTCTCTCTAGGGACAATTAGAGTCACCATCAGTCTAACATGCATGTTTTTGGTCTGTGGGAGGAAAATGGAGTACCTGGAGAAAACCCACGCAGCATGGAGAGAACATGCAAACTCCACCCAGAAAGATCCCCAGACCAGGATTTGAATCAGGACACCTGCTCACCAACTGCACCACCGTGCTGCTACATAGAAAATAAATTGAAAAATCATACGCTGGCGGTTTTGAGCCTTTGACTTAGTCTAGTTTTAGAAACACACAGATTTAAAACAAAAAAGTTTCCACTCATCTTAATCCAAAGTTTTTTGGTGTATTTGTCCAAAATGTTTATTTTAAACTTCCTTAAGTTTCATTGATAGAACGCTGGTTTCATCAGTGTATTTAAAAGTTGATTTATTTTGAACTAAGGATATTCGGGGCCGGATAAAGATTGTGCAAGGGCCGCTTTTTGGCCCTCGGACCATATGTTGCCCTTAAATATTGCTTAATCAGATCTTTAACACAGAACATACTAAAGATTTGAACTATTCCTTTAAGCCCTTTTAGATATGACATCACCTGCTGCACACCAGGACCAGAAAATGGACTAAAATCTGTTTTTTGTTTTCTGAACCAGCATCATTTCAGCTGTTTCACTAAACCAATCAAAAATCCCAGATGATCCCACTGAAGCACCTCCTGAGAGCAAAGCCCCATTATGTAAAGACAAGGAGCCGTTTCCCCTCGGGAGGCGCAGAAGATGGAAATCAAACTGCAAGGAAAGTGAGTTTTTCAATTACATCTGCCAGATCGAGTCACAACTCGGAGGCAGAGTCGTTCCGTGTCCGCTGGACGTGCACACGCCGCCTCACGCAGCTCGTCCAGCTCCAGGGCCCGTTTCATTAAACCCAACTCTGAAGGATGAAATTAGGCAGAAGCTGTTTGAGACGCTGGACGACTCCTGGAAACAGAACGGATGGAAGCCGTCTTTGCTCCCTCCTCGCTGAGGCGTCCAGTGACGCAGCACAAACGGTATTTTTGGACAGGATGTTTTCTGGGCCACCTCAGACTGCCACCGTCCTCTGCGATGCCCTTCTCCAAGGATTCGGGGCTCCAGGAGTTTATTTCTTCTTCTTTCTTCTCCTCCTGCGGCGGTTTGTGGAGGGAGCAGCAGAGTAAAAATGATGTCTGGAGGACGCTGACTGGCGTTAATAATTAATCACGCTGGCTCGCTCTCCTGCACCTCCTCGTGCTGTCCTGAGCCCGTCTCTGGATAACATCTGTCTGGAGAGGCCGAGGCTCGGCGCAGGCAGAAAGAATGCGTTCTCACAGCACATCCACCTCCCTCAGCAAATACAAATCCAATTATTAGATAAATCTGGGTTCTGCTGGAGCTCATTGGTATGCGCGTGACGTTCCAGATGTGATTAACACTTTAGTGTTGTGGTGGAGCTTGCTGATTGTGTGCGCTGACCCTTAGCATGCTGCGAGATCATACTCCCCTTCAAGCAGAGGGGATAAAATCATTTCACCCCCATTAAAACCAACAAAGAGTGGATTTAAAACGTTCTGAAAGCTACACTTTTACTCATTTTCCAATTAACCTTTACAAGAGAAGTTGTTGGGTTGGCTGGGGGCTGCAAACACGAACCGCCACGGTCTCTTTCATCTGGTAGCTCTTCGCCGCCACGTGTGAAGCTCACAAATAAAGGCAGATGTTGGCGAATCGGCGCCAACGATCGATCCCCACGTGCTTCCTAAAAGAAAAAGGATTAAAATCGGGATGGAGAAACGTGTTGGACAGATCTCCTGCAGGACTTTGACTCAGCTGCTCCGAGCTTCCAGGACACACTAAACATCCATTAACCTGCTCCCTCTCGGTTTATTTACTGCCTGCCCCTCGTGCACGGAGAGCGAACGTTTCAGCGCGATCCGTTTTCCATTTTCTACAGTTCTGGCGTCCTGTTTCAGGAGGTCAGGGGTTGGAAGTGTTGCAGAACATAAATCACTCCAACAGAAGCCTTTTAAACAGCAGCGGAGCGGAGCTGCTGAACAAACAGCGTTATTAATCTTTTAGGAGATAGCATCTATTGTCCTCTGGAGGCGCGCTCGTGCACGCAGGAGTGCATTCATAAAGGCTAAAATGATGCACTTCCACACGGTGACCTTTACTATCCCTTTGTTTTATTTAACACGGAGATAAGATTTGACAAAAAGACCCAAACAAGTATGAGGAGCTGCTGTGAAGAGTTCTTTTGTTGGAGGCCGGAGAGCTTTTCTACTTCCACCATTCATCATGTTGAATTAAACAAGTCCGGCTTTGAACCCGCCCAAACAGAAAGGAACCACCTCCCCACTTCCAACGGGTTCACACCTGAGCGACTTCGGCTGTGGATCTCAAAGAGCCGAAGCCGTCTCTGCTCTGAAGGCGTTTCACACTCGGAAGCTTCTCGCCTCTCTTCCTCCTCTGTGTTCGTCACAACAAGAGAAAATCCTTCTCAGTCTTACAAGTTTGTAACGTCAGATCACTCTAATCCCCATGGATTAAAAAAAAAAAGTCTTTCATTTAACAAATCGCTCCGTTAGAAGTCCAGATCCCAGAGTAATTATTCCTCCAGTGTAAGCCAGCCGTGAGAAGAGCACTTGACTGGAAGCTGCATTAAGTCCTCCACTGCGATCCATATAAACTAATGGAACGAGCCTTTACAGAAACATCCCACACAGAATATCAAGTGGCAGCTTCAGCCTTACATTCCTGCAGACACACGCTTGGTCAACTTCCAAAACTGAGAGAGATCAAACAACAGTTCAGTGTGAGGAGGGATGCTGTAAAACAAAATATCACCATCAGCTGTGGGATCAGGTCAAAGATGGAAAAGTTCACGGCTGCAGCTCAAATCAGTTCATCTCAGCTCGTTGAACAATGTCTGAGCTCAGGTGGACAAAAAACTGAAGAATTTACAGTTTGCACTTTTTTTTTTTTACCCCAGAGACTCAAAAAAGACTAAATCCACCACGGATGAGGCGCCGTCTTCAGTTCATGATCATAAATAGTCGGATAATATCAATGATTTATCAAAATGTCAATATCTGAGATATGCATATACAGAGTCAAATATTGGATGTCAATATCCAATAATAAATTGTATTGGTAACTAATATTCTCTGACATCAGATATTAGTTTGTTATCTAATATCAATTTACATTTGCAACTCTGACGCCAATATGCACAATTTTTCAAATATCTGATAGAAAAGTCCATATTTGATATCAAGTGTCAATATTTAATGTTAATCACATATTCCTATTCATTACATATTAAATGTCCATATCTGATAAATAGTATCCATACCTCTGGTGTTTATCTGTCATCAGATATTAAATATTACTCACATGATATGTAATATCAAATTAATATTCAATATCAAATATCCAGAATTACCCATATAATTTTTAAAATATCTAACGTCAGATGTGAAAACGTGATATGTGATATCAGGTATCAATTTTCAATCAGATATTGTTATCTGTTATAAAATATTGGATGTCAATATCCAATAATAAAAAGTATCAGCAACTTGGATGATATCAATTGTCTGATAATGATATCTGATTTCAAATATTGGACATAAAATATCAATTTATATCTGCAGTTTAGTAAACAATATTATCCAATGTTGCCCATTCAATTATTTGATATTGGAAAACCTAATATCTGGTATTAGCAATCAATTTTAAATAGATGTTGCTATTCATGATCAAATATTGCATCACAAATAACAAATTATATCCTCAACTCTGATATCAAATATACAATATTACTCACATTTTATAAATACTGATATCAAGTATTAGTATTTGATCTTAAATATTACATATTGCTGTTCATTATCAAATATTGGATCAGTTTCCAGTAATAAATAGTATTGACAGCTCCAGTATTGATACCTGATATTAAATATTGAATATTCTGAGCACAGTGATGAAGAGGAGCTGACCTGAGCAGCAGGTTCACTGAACATTTGCAGAAACCCGAACGGATCAAGAACTCCTGGCTTCCAGTTCTGAAAGGAGCTCATCTGGGTCACATTTCCATGTGCGACCAGGAGGACATACAGGAAGTGTTTGACT
This sequence comes from Hypsolebias longignatus, assembly GCA_031762435.1. NCBI lineage: Eukaryota > Metazoa > Chordata > Actinopteri > Cyprinodontiformes > Rivulidae > Hypsolebias > Hypsolebias longignatus. Next base: position 2,483,164 of record JARVGV010001153.1, on the reverse strand, counting down.
TTGATCAGTCAGGTTTAGGGTGCACACGCGCACACAAACAAAACGGGGCTGTCCAACTTCACGCCACCTTTAACAGAAACCAGTTCCATCTCGCTCCGTTTGGGTCCAGAACCTTTCAAACCCGTTGAAGCTGGTTTGTGTGCAGACGTGGAGATGATCTGACAGAGATGTAAACAGACTCACCAAAGAACATGCTGCTCTCCATAGCTCCTCAAGCTCCGGGGTTTGCTGTATTTCCTCTCTGGTGCCCTGCCAGTGTGTGTGTGTCCATGGGCAGCAGCCCCTGCATGTCTCATGCACTCCTCAGAGGTGTGTGTGTGTGTGTTCAGTCCAACAAGCAGCCGCCTCTGGTCTGAGCTCTGCACGCCGCTGCCGTCTGCTGCTTCTCTGGCTCTCCTCGCTCTGGTCCTCCCTCGCCTCCTTCATCCCCTCCCCTCTGCTTTAGCTCTTCCTCCTCCTCCTCCTCAAGCTGAATCTGTTTGCTTGTTTCTGCTCTCAGGTGTGTCCACATTTCCCTCAGCAGGTTCTTCAACGTCTTTGCTTTCTGTCCCTTGTTTTGTGTCAAACCTCTTCCTGCCTCCATCCTCAACTTGATGCATCTGCTCAGCAAACATTTACTGTTGTTCTCGTCTTTTCCTTGTTGTTTTGTTTTTCACTTCGTTTTCTACTTTGTTTCAATAAAACGTTACGAAATCAAAAGGTGGTCGTTGCAAACTCATGAAGATAGGACAAAAAAAATCCATCCATCATCTTTACCCACTTCTTCCTTTTCAGGTCACTGGTGTCCATGATGTCCAGCTGTCACTGTGTGAGAGATGGGGGACACCTGGACAGGTCTCCAGTCCATCACAGGGACACAGACTCTCTCTCTCTCTCTCCAGTTACCAGTCAGTCTAACATGCATGTTTTTGGTCTATGGGAGGAAACTGGACTATCCGGAGAAAACCCACACATGCACGGAGTTAGGGCTGAACAACTGATTGCATTTGCAAAAATATCACGAGATGATAAAACGAGATTTTCTAGTCTTGAAAGCTGTGATTTGACTGGTCATGTGATCTGGTTACGTCACTTGTGAGTGAGCGGAGCAAAGCAGAGCAGAGAGCGGGAGAAGTCCACCACACTGTTTTAACTGGTTGCACGATGGTGTCAGGCTCGACAGAAGCTGGTCCATACCATTTTATTTATAGAGCACTTAAAACAGCAACAAGGCCAAACAAAGTGCTGTGCAAACAAACAACAGGCACATGGCAACATACAAAGTGAAGTAAAAAACAGAATATAGACATAAAATCATTGCAGATAATAAATATAACGACCAAACAGGTTCAATCTGAAATCCATCTGAAAGTTTTGTACCAAAGAGGAGCATTGTTTGGAATTATTTTGGCTATAAAAAAAATAAAAATAATAAGACGCTGCACGACAACATGCACTGTGCAGAACCTGCCTTGCTGCTGTTGCTACCTCTCGAGGTAACACCACTAACCTTTTTCAAAAAACACCACAAAGCCATTGACAATAGTTGCATGACTGGAGCAGAGCTTCAACTTCAAGTAAGCAAAGCCGACAGGGATCACTGACCCAACTGTTCGAAGATAGTGCTCCGTATGAACATAACTCGAAACGGCACGTGGTCATAACTCGAGCAGTAACGGAGTTCATAGTGAAAGACATGATGCCCATTGATTGATTAATTAATTGACCAAACCAGGGTTTACAGCTTTGATCAGCACAATGGATAAGCGGTGCAGAACGCCCTCGCACACATTTTATTCAAGTTGCTGTCCAGGAACTTCACAAAAAATGCACAAATGTGCAGCGGAGCTGAAAACAGTGGAGTTTTCGATTTATTGCTTGCGTTCATTGAAAAATACGAAAAGAAGACATTGAAAAATAATTTCATATTAAATCACAATTGCAATATTGAGGTTAAAAAAAAATCACAATTAGAATATTTTCCAAAATAACGGAGAACATGCAAACTCCACCCAGAAAGGTTCCCAGCTGGGATTTGAACAAGCAACCTTCTCCTTGAAAGGCAACAGCTCTATCGACTGCACCACCGTGCTGCCAATAAATAAATAAACGTTATATTTTTCTCATATGCAATTTACCTAATAAAAACAGCTGAAATGCATGAAAACAGAAAGGTTAACTTGTCGGCCATCTTTGTTTACCCACACAGACCTGGGTCCATCAAGTGACTCAAGCACCCACCTGGTTTTCAGTGGTTTGTTTACATCGAGCGCAGACCTGCACTTCAACAAATCTGGAAAACGACTTGAGTAAATTATTTCAGAATGCACCATTTGATTGTTCTTTTCTTTACATTAACCTTAAAGTTCAGTTGAAACTTGGGCAACGTGTAAACGCTCAACTTTAATTTGCATTAAAAACTGTGAACTCACGAAATGTTCCGGGCATTTTAAGAACGTTTAAAAATAACAGCAGTTGGAGTTTTTTAAAATCTACTTTAAAATAACGAGCAGAGTTTGATAGACAAGCAATTATTTTTAAGATGTGGCACATTTTAGTATCTTCAAGCTGCTTTTTATTTTATTTTTATTTTTTTTAGCTGTCAAGCTGCTCTAAAGCTGATTGTAGTTTTGTTTCACTTTAGCCATTATCATTTAAACGTGTTGTGTGAACAAAGACTTTAACACATTAATGGAGACAAAACAAAATCAGAAAAGTGTAAAGAAAGCGCTGCACTTTATTTTGAAAGTTTGGACACCTCCTGAATATTATTTGCAACTGACAGGCAAGTTGAGAAAAAAAAACTAGTTTAAAACAGGTTTTCAAAATATAAAAACTGACATAAATGTGATAAAACACAGTTGTGAACATTAAAACGGTGTGGCAGCAGCTCTCGGCTCCTGTTGGGGACTGTTGAAGTTCCTTCACAGATTCCAGGTCAGATTTATTTATGAAGATTTTGGATGAAAAAAAAACTTTATTCTGCAGTTTGTTTCAGTTTGACTCAAACATAAACACAGTAACAAAGTTCATGCTCAATCATCCAGGTACCAAATCCAATAATTCTCAGTCGGGTCACCTGGACAGTTTCTTTTTTTCTAAACGTTTCACCCTCCATCCGGAGGACTTCATCAGTCAGAGGAGTTCCAGCACACTGGTTGGTCCACTTAAGGTGTTAACTGCTTGGTGGGGAAACAGTTTGCTGGAACTCCTCTGACTGATGAAGTCCTCGGGATGGAGGGTGAAACGTTTCTGTAAAAAAGAAACTGTCCACATGACCCAACTGAGAATTATTGGGTGAATGCATGTAGCGTCATGATCAGAGTATCATCCATGTTTGGATGAATCATGGATGATTATTATATTAATTATAGGAAGAGAACCAGAACGGTGATTCCTTAATGTTGAACAGATCTCTTTAAGGAAGTCCTGCGTGAGGAGAGTCTCTTTGTAGTTCTTCTTATTAGCATCATGTTGTTTTTATTGGGCTTGTTGGAGCATCGGAGCTCGTTAGATGTTCGTAAAAGATCAACAGATTTATTCATCCTTTGTGTTTGAGTCTTGCTCTGCATCAGTTATTTAAAGCTGCGTGTGCAGATCGTGCTGTTTAGTCGTCTCCTGTGTAAAATCAAACGGCTGATCATATAATTACAGGCGTCACGTTGGTTATTAACTTGACGTTAAAGAAATGTGATTACAGGAACGAGGTGACAGTAAGAGCCCCGATTAAATCAGGCTTTTGTCTTTTCTGGCCTCTTCCTCCTCCTCCTCTTCCTCGTTGACACTCACACTTTTGTTTTTTGTTTTTTAACACTTTTAATCCCAGATCGCCTTTTGTTGTTTCATTTCACTCCCATCTGTCTTGTTTTACCATCACTTACTCACGCTCTCTTCATGTGATCCTGTTGTTTATTTATTTATTTGTTGTCTCTTCGGCTGGTTTGTAATCAGACTCAACAGATCCCAGGCTGCAGCCACGAGACACGGCTGCTCTTTTATCTTTAGTGCTCACAAACACACAAAGGCTCGCAGCATCTTCAGACACACTGAGAGCATCCTTCACACCGGCTCACGTCTGCAAACACAAAGACGCGCTCAGGAGAAACCTGCCGCCGGCGGCTTCAAGAGGCGGACACGTGACGAGAGACGACGCACGTGAGCAACGATGAACGCGTCGACAAATTTCCTGATGACAGAAAAATGTCACCTACAGAAAAATCACAACAAATCAAACAAGAACCACACAACTGGTCTCACTCCCTTATTGTGTTTTGCACAAAAATAAATGTTTTTTGCTGTAATTGATCAATTTAAATGTTTGACAAACCAAACCTTGTTTTGTTATATTTTATTTAAGGTCATATAAAAGCAGAACTTTCTTTGATTAACATGTTGACCTCAAACGTTTTGAACAGAAAACGTTTGTGCTGAACTGGGCCATTTTATCAAATCTTGACAAGAACGCCATAAAATCTCACTCAATCTGTAAACTCTTGGAATATGTGATGTGGAATACTCTCAGCTACTACCACACCAGCTCAAAATCTGAAAAACTGACAGAGTTATAGTCATTTATGTTTATAAGGACGTCTGTGGCAACTTGGACCAGACACCCTGATGATCCAGGTAGAAAAATCTAAAAAAGCTAAGTCTGGTCCTCTGGACATTCAAAAAACAATGTCCAGAGGACCAGACTTAGCTTTTTTAGATATCTTAGACCAGATTGGCTCATTTAGTGGCTCATGAAATATTTTGCTGACAGACAAACTAAAACACTCACTCAAGAGGCCACTACAGACTCACCTGCCTTTCATGGCGGCAGAAAATAAGTTTTAAATTTGTTGAACATGAGTCAAACTTTTCGTTTGTAGTTCCACCTCCAGACTTTTTCGCCCGATAATCCTAATTAATCCCGTTGCAACGGCGCGGCCGTACAGAACGCCCGCGGAAGGCGCCCAACGGTCTTCGTGTTCTGTAAACAGATTTCTATGAAGATAAATTAGTTTCAAAAGTATCGAGACCGCACAACAAACGAGATCCACAACGGCTGCCGTCAGTTGTGCAGTTGAAGTTAATGTCATAGTTTTACGTTACAATAAATAAGTTAAAGGAAGTTAAAATAATTTATGATTTATTAAAATCATATTACATTAATGTTTAAATGCACATTTAAAGGCTCTGCAAAATGTTTCAGTGTCAAGAGTTTCTTTGTCATTCGCACCACATGCAGTACATGAGGTGGAACAAAACTGTGTACTCAGGGTCACAGTTACATCCAATAGTTACATCCAACAGTTACATCCAATAGTTACATCCAACAAAAGTACAAAATGTAAAAGAAAAACAATATTAAGATCTAGATAAGATGTTCATGAGTCTAACAGCTTCAGGGTAGAAGCTGTTCCTCAGTCTAGTGGTTCTACACTTAATGCTCCTCAAC
>JARVGV010001153.1:2408512-2422918 GCA_031762435.1 Hypsolebias longignatus | reverse complement strand
CAACATTAACAATACAGCAATAGATTTACCTTGAACAATCAACAATAGACAATCACAAGAGAGAAGTACAGATTATTATTATTATTATTATTTATTTAGCAATGTGGTCTTATATGCAGCATGGTCCTGTTTAAAACATGGTCCTGTTAGCAATGTGGTCTTATATGCAGCATGGTCCTGTTAGCAATGTGGTCTTATATGCAGCATGGTCCTGCTAGCAGTATGGTATTATTAACAATGTCATCCTGTTAGCAGGGTGGTCTTATATGCAGCACGGCCCTGTTAGCAATGTGGTCTTATATGCAGCATGGTCCTGTTAGCAACACGGTCCTGTTAGCAACATGGTCCTGTTAGAACTGGACAAGTGTAGAATCTCAAAGAAGACTTTAAGTGGAAGTAGAAGTGAATCATGCCGCTAAATGAAACAACAGAACAAGTGAGGCGGCTGTCAGGAGTTAATTTCAGAGTTTAAATGAGGCGGTGGAGCTCCATAAAGACGGAGCTCAGCTTTCAAAATGCACCTTTTATTAAATAAAATAAAATAAAACACTATTAGGCCGTTCAGTTTATTGTTGTTTTCAACTCTAACATGCTTCACTCAACAAAAAGAAGCATAAATACATATTAACATTTTCAATAATCAGACATTTTCATGCCAAGCAGATTTTCCACAGACAGTTTTCATGTTTTCAGTGACTTTGGCTGTTTTTGTGGGTAAACAAACATACGAGTAGTCGGCATCAGGTCACAAATGTTTCCAATAAGAGCACGTCATAATGAGGGAAATATTGTGCAGATTGTTTTTTTTATTTTTATTGTATGAATTTTTTTATTTCTGATCTTCAGTAGGTTTTATGACGGCAGCCAAACTTTGGTCCAGGATCCACTCGGATTAGCTTTTAGCTCAGGTTTAAACTCAAGCAGCCGTCATTCAAACGGTTACAGCAGATTATAATTTACTCATAATCTGCCCACAGAATTTTTAAAGATCTGAACCAGCACCATGTTTTGCATACAAGTTCATAAAATCATTTTAATCTCTCCATCAAACTGAAGATGAGCGAGATTAAAAATAAAAACAGTCTGTTGTGCAACAAAACATTAGAATGAGTTCAGTTTAACCAAAAACATCTAAAACCGCACATTTGGAGTTCTTGGACGTTTGAGATTTTAGCTTTAAAAACTGTATTTTCCACAAAGAAAACCACAAACAAACTTGTTGGTGGAAAAATTCAGTATGTGCACGTCTTTTGTTTTGATCCCGACGACTCTTATCTTTGAGGTCGTGTTTTATGACCTTTGTTACATTCTTTAAATCGTGGATTTGACCTGAGCGACCTTGTCCTGGAGGTGAAGCACTTGTTGGAGGATCATCATTCACCCGGCAGCAACGGTCCTCCATTATGACGTGTTATTACTACTCTCGCTGCTGTTTCACTTCTGTCTCATTGCTGACCTTCATTCAGCCATGCATCCTGCTCACGTCAAGGTTTCTCCATCCTTTGTGGATGAGTGATGGACGCCCCGTCCGTCCTGCACATCCACAGAGAGGCAGACGTTTGTTGGACCCCCACACCGCCGTGCGACAAGGACAGTCACCGCTCTTCCTCCTCTACTCCAGGAAGCAGCTGCAGTGCTCCTCAATTATTCACTGTTTAAATAAAATGTTCTCCATCTTTATCTGAGCTCCTCTTCACCTGGGAACCTTAACTGAAGGCGGAGGCAGGACTTCAATAGTCCGTCTGTCGTTGTTCTCAGACCTGCTGGAGGTGATGGCATCATTTAATGGTTTCATGAGAGGCAGGAAAATGGCAAGTTGTTGTTTGAACAAAGGCGTGTTGGACGGACAAAACACCTGCGAGAAGCTCAAATTCAGGAGTTCTTCATTTTTTCTTCTTCAGGTCAATAAATCCACCCGATTCGAACGTTATCAAACTGGACTCCAAATCTGATGAGTTGTGGAGAATTCTATTACAATTCATTAAAACTTTGTTTCCTGCTGAAGAGGCTGAAATGAGCTTCCTTCGTAGGATGACCAGGGTCATCCTCAGAGGCAAGCTAAGGAGCTCTGTCACTCAGGAGGAGCTCGGAGTAGAGCTGCTGCTCCTCTGCATCAGAAGGAATCAGCTGAGGAGGTTCATCTGGTTATGACATCTCCTCCTTTTGGAGCTTTTCCAGGCACGTCTCACTGGAAGAAGACCCAGAACTCTGTGAAGGGATTATATATCTTCTCAGGCCTGGGAATGATTTGGGATCTCAAGAGGAGCTGAGCGTTGCTGGAGGGAGGGAGGTCCTGCGGTTTCTCTACTGGACAAGTTGCCTCAGATAAACAATAGAAGATGGAGATGTTTCTTTTCTCCTGCGGTCCAAAAAGTGGTTATAATCTCTGTGCCGTTGAAAGAGATAAACCTTTAAGGTTGATTTCACATAACGACTTTAAGTGTAGAGCAATTACCTTCAATCAGTCTCTTGTTTCTAATTGTGCGTGTAAGATCCGTGAGAACGGCTGAAGTCTTTTATCCACCTCAACAAACTGGTTCTCACACGACACGACTGCAGTCACCGCTGAGGCGCTCACGCAGGGTTAACGCTAATTATCAACCTGAAATCAAAAGAGGTTTTCAAAACACGTTTCCTGACCTGTCGGCGTGCGCTGATGTTCATAAACACACACACACACAATCAGTATCTGAACTGAACAGATTATTACAGTTGCCCTGAGGTGTAAGTGAACAACGTTTGAAAAAAGAGAATTGCATTAAGCCGAAGCGGAAGTGGTGGAGTTTTTATTGTTTTATTATATATTTTTTTACTTTATTAACAACATAAAACAGAACAATGCACAGTACACACACAATGGAGTCACAGTTATTACTAATGCCACACCAGTAAAACTAAACTGTTCAATTAAAACATGTTGACAAAACAATTACCTTGAAGATCTTGACGTTTTTCCAGCGTCACATCTTCTTTAAGCTTGAACAAAACACAGCTCTCTATTTCCACAGGCTAAAGGCTAACCTGCTAACTGCACCTGCTAACTGCACCTCCATTGTGTGTGTACTGTATATTGTTCTGTTTTATGTTATTAATAATAATAATAATAATAATAATAATAATAATAATAATAACAACAACAACAATAATAACGATAATAATAACAATTATAATAACAATAATAATAATAATAACAATAACAATAACAATTTAAAAAACTTCTGCTTTGGCTTGACGTAATTTTGATTTTTCTACTGTTCTTCATTTGGACCTCAGGGCCACCGTAGATAATCTCCTAAGAGCATAAAATGTCTCACCCCCAAGTTCGAGGCAGAAATGAGTAACGTGCAGGTAGAATTAAAACGTGCACGCGTTTATTGGAGCTGCAGCCTCAATGACAGTAATGAAGAAAGGATCAGGCAGTGGTAAACACCCCCACCCCCCCCCCCCCAAACAACAAAAGAAGGTCTGATGTGACTCAGCAAAGTAATTTCACTGAACGGGCGTTCTCAAATACACAAATGATCAAAGACCTGAAAGCTTCAAGTCTGGAGCTGGCACCCCCCCCCCCCCCCCCACCCCCACACCACCCCCAAAAGACAGAAAGAGGCGATTGGGCCTCACGACTAATCTGTGACAGATCTGGTCTTTACAAGAATGACATAATGTGCCGTCATTAGTCGTGTTCCATGAGCCACATGTTGCACGGAGCGACAGAACGCTCCGAGTGGAAAACCAGAACAGATGTGTTTGTTTCCACGCTGCGCATCTTTTCCCCTCTTCACAATCACCTCCACTCTTTCTGTTTGTTTTTCTTTTCAGACAACCTTTTTATTTAATTTATTTATATAACCGGAGTCGGTAATGGTTTAAATTGATGTCGCGGTATTTGGATTATGTCACTCTTGATGAGGCAGGAGTTTTACTTCACGGAGAAATTTTCTCTGTCAAAAGAAGAGTCATTAGTGGAAGTGGATGGACTTAAGTACGATCTGGAACCATTTATATTATTCAAACGGCTGCCGAGTGAAAGAAAAGGGTAATTTTCAAACTTTTGGAAATGTCAAACGAGATTTTATTCCCATGTGAATGTGGTGAGAAAACTTTCACCAGTTTCTTCTTGCATAAGAAACTTTTTTTTCCCGTCTCCTAGATAACTTTCAAAATCACTTCGTCACAACCACCGCCTTGAGTTTTCATAAAGCAACCAGAATGTCACCTGAATGAGAGGGGAACACTTTCTAAATGAGCATGTTAGCTACAAAAACAGTTAATTTACCACACACAGTGATTCTTTAGAACTGAACACAGCAGCTTCGTTGCCTCTGAATTTTAATAATCGGACAATTCAGTCACAGTTTTTATTCAAAGAAAACACATTTAGGTCAAACACAGCTCCACAGGAAGTTTGGATGTACTGTACTAAAGAGAGTCAGGTCATGTGTGAAGTGATGTTCCGTCAAATGGTCTTTATCAGATATGGAATGGATCCCAGCTTGTATCAAGTGTCCATTTTTATTGTTTTTCAAAAACTCACAAAACAACTTTTTGTCAAAGATCAATGCGAGAAATCTCCGGCACCAAAGGTGCAGGTGGTGGCGGCTGCTCCACTAATGTTTAAACTTTAAAACATTTGATCACACCAAGAAATAAAACAGAAACGTTATTGACTCTAATTTTACTTTCATAATTATAAAGTAAAACGTGTAAAACTGAGAAGGATCACTGTATAATTTATTACTTCACTGTAGGAACCTCCACGCACACCTTGTTCAAACAGAAAACTTACCCCTGCAAGTACCTGCATGTACTCCCATAAGTACACTGCAGTTACTTTGTAAGTACTTTGCATATGCATCTGTAAATACTCTGTATTTACCCCTATATGTTCACTGTAGTTACTTTGTAATTACTATGAAAATACACCAATAAGTACACTGTAATTACACTGCAAGTACCCCATACATACCTTGTGTTTGCCCATCGTGTACTCTCATAAGTACCTGCTGTGCATCCAAAGGTACCCTGAATGTACTTTGTAGTTACACTGTGTGCACCCCTGTAAGTACACTTTAAATACCCAGTAATGCCTCTATCTGTACATATGTACACTGATTACCTTGGTAGTATCCGTTGTGTGCGCCATAACTAACTTTATGTACCACTGCAAGTACCGGTACCCTGTTTGTATAATCAAAAGTACTCTGTAGTTACTTTTTTATTTACCATGCGAGTACCCCCCATAAATGCCCTGTAAGTACGCCTGTGTATTTTGTTAATACTATGTAATCACCCTTTACATGCTCCTGTAAGTACACCTTGCAAGTACATTATATTTACCACAATGAATACCCTGCATATACCCCAAGAAGTACCTCGTATGTACTGCTGTAAGTAAAAAGTACTGTCACTGTTAGGGCCTTGCTCATGGGTTTACCTTTTCCATGCATATTTTGATGTTGTCAGTCCGAGGAGTTGAACCAGAAACCTTCCGATCACAGGTCCAAACGCTGTGCCACCATGCCCCTGATTATTAAGTCTATGTGGTGGTGGCCATCTTGGATCTTGACATGTTGTTGGTGACCTTTCTTGCAGCCACACATCAAAATGGAAGTCAGTACTTCGTACGTTTCAAGTTATCGCTCTGACGATGCACGAATGGACGGAGGGCATTTGTACACCCCCCCCCCCCCCCATTCTTTCATTCTGAAATTCATTCACCTTTATAAATAAAGCTTGAATGAATGAATTTCATGTCCAGCTCTTTGCTCCAGGACAGGGGGCGACAACAGGTCACGAACTCTGACCTCCGCTCTGAAACTTCAGTCACATTCAGCTGATTCTGGAAGTGAGACGATGATGCATTTATAAAAACTGACGTGTGACTCTTTATTTTAAAATCTGGATTCATGCAGAGAGATGAACTGGGATTATTAGTTAGATTATTAGATGGATTTTAAGATTATTGGTCATTCTGCTGCAGAAAATATTGAAACGAGTTGTTTCCTGCTCCCAATTTATTCATAGAAATTATTCACGTTCATATTTTCAAAGTTGGAGTCACTTCAGAGTTTCTAGGGGCCACATGAGAACCGCAGACTACAGACCCCTGGTTCAGGTAACGTGTAGGGGATGACTCTCAGCTACCACCACACAAAACGTTAGCTCAGTATCCATGAACCTGACTGACACGTTGGTTTAAACTACTGTAAGATCAAAGAGCTGTATGTCTCAAAATGAGCGCAGTCGTTGCTCATTCCTTCGTCTTTGTGCCCAGAGGCTGTAAAAATCACAAATCCAGCTTTGAACCGCTGCTCCAAGCCCAAAACGCTCCAGATGTATTCAACCTGAACAATTAGAGCTGACCCAGACCCACTGGTGGTTTGGCAGCCGGTTCTGGGCCGGTACCGAGACGCTTTCCATCACCTCAGCTGGTCCATATGGAATCCATACGCAGATACGAACCCAGAACAGGGTTCTGTTGGCCCGCTTCAGCTTCAGAGGCCTTGAGACTTCGGTGGAGAGACGTTAGGTTTACCGGCACCGCTGCCAGGAGTCGGCCCGTTTCTGGACCCACCGAGGCACGCTGGGGGACTTTGAACTGGTTCTGACTTTGAACTGGTTCTGTGGATTTAAAGTTTTAGATTTGAGTCATTTTCTGTGTGAGAAACAAGTCTGCCTTCACCTCGCAGCTTTTTTTTTTTTTTTTAACGAGTTTACGTTGAAGTGAAAGTGCTAACTGGGTGGAAACATGTTGACGTTTGAGCAGCGCCTCCCTGAGTCCTGCTGGATGGAACCGATCAGTCACATGATCTGAGCAGGAATCAGATGAGGCCGCTCGCTGCACTGACCACCGAGCAACTGCTCGAAAAATAATCATCTAACTGCAGGAAAACTCATCTTTACCCACCTTTTCACCCGTTACCAACCATGTCTGTCTGTTAGCAAAATATCTCAAAAACCGTTGGATGAATTTGAATGAAACTCTGTCAGTTATCACTAGAAGGACGTCTAAAACCAGTTTACTTTTGGAGTCAACCCAATTCAGGACGGCCACCACAGCTAATCAACACCAGTCGACACAAATGTGCACAACTCAGCTAGTTTTAAAAGGAAATGGGCAGATGTGGCGTGGTAGTAGCTGAGAGTCATCCCTAACACGTACAGAGCGTGACATCGCGTGCTGTGACATAAGAGTGAGCACGCTGTTCGTTTTTAACGACAAACATTCCTTCAAGCTGAGCTAGGCCTTCAATTAAAAATGCATTAATTTTATCAGACAAATAAAACTAATCAAATTTACATTGTTGTTTCTCTTTAGTCTAAATCTTATTTTGTTGGGATCGGTGGTTGGGGCTCCCTCTGTTTCCGTTTCCTTCTCCTGCAGACGCTGCGGCGCCAGTGAACCCAGCTGACGCTCACGATGGCTGAGCTTGCTGGACTGTTGATGTCCAGGTGGCAGCCCTGACTAATATTTGATTTCTCAGACTAGTTCCCACTTTAATAAATAATTATCAGCCCATTTCTAAACTGTGTGTTGGAGCTAAGAAGCTTCTGAAAGTCATGAATGAACTGAAGGAGTATTTGTGTTCAGTAATGTCTGTTGGGGTTTTTAAAAAAAAACTTCTTTAAATAAAAGATTCAAATTAAAGCAGCATTGGTTGAAGGAATGCACATCGCCCGCCGTGACGGGTCCCCTCCGTCAGGTGCGTCTACAGCACCCTCACCTGGAGCACTCGAACCACAGTGGTCGTGAAGAGACTCGTCCTTACGCCCTGAGGAAGCTGAAGACGGCAGGTCCTCTACCTGTGTGGTGGTCCTGACCTTCACACGGTGTCGTCCAGAAGCTGCAGAGTGAGCACATTTGCACCTTCAGGTGCAGGACAGGGCCCACCTGCACACACCGTGTGTGCATGATCTGTAAACCCTCAGAGTAAGAAGTGCTGTGGACGACACTTGGATTCTGCTGCTCCAAATTTGGTCTCATTGTGTAAAACAGATGGAGTTGTAGCAAAACTTCAGGTCGGTGGAGAAACAACCGCTCAGGAATAAAAGTCTGATTTTTCTGTGACAAGATCAGCAGCTGATCCAGACGACGGGTCGAATGAGAAAAATCAACAAGAGACGTCGTGAAGAATAAATCATGGTCGTTATGAGAGCCGGGACTTTGGCTTGGCCTCGAGGCCGAACTAAAAGCATTTGGACGTAACAGCTGAAGGAACGTGTCAGAATCGACCTGAACACTGTTCAGTTCTTGATGAACGTTTGCAGCAGCCTGGGAGCCAAAAGTGTCCGTGTCAATAAATGGGACAAACCAAGACACCTTGGCCTTTTGCTTTAACTCAAGTGGAAAAGTTCTGGTTTGCTCCGGATTTATTGCCATTTGCACAACTATGCAGATGGACCCCCCCAGTTTTTAGGCTCAGTCCCAGTTAGTTTTCAAGCATAATGTTGAATAAAACCTCAGCTGCAGCTAATTAACCAAGGTGGACGTGCAGACGTGTCACAAGTCAGAACGTACAGATTCTGTTCAGACCGTTTTAAACAGAGGAGCGAACTGAGCTGCAGCGCTTTGAGTCTGTCAAACATCTTGTTGTTCCATGTTGATACGAACATCGATGGTCCAAGGTGCCAACACCAGAACGTCTTCAGGTCAAGACCTTCAGCGTGCACTCAGGTGGTTCGCAGCGAGTGAGAAGCAGCTGGGATGAGAGTCAGTTCCTCGAAGTCTGAGGACACGGTTCTCAGCTGGAAACAGGTGGAACGCCCCCTCCAGGTAGGGGGGGGGGGGGGCGGGGTTGGCCTCAGGTGGAGGCGTGCAGGTATCTGAGCTTCTTGTTCCTGAGTGACGGTTGGCTGGATCGACGGATCAAAGTCTCGTCTTTAGTACTGGGGATGTTGTGTCGGTCGGTCATGGTGAAGAAATATCAGAGTCAAACATCAAAGCTCTGTTTTTACTGGTCTGTCTATGATCCAACCCTCACCCGTGGTCATGAGGTTTGGATCACGACTGAAAACTCGAGATCCTGGATGCAAGTGTCCAGACAGTGCAGGCTCAGAGGAGCTCCATCATCAAGGGGGAGCTCGGGAGTAGAGCCGCTGCTCCTGTGCATCAGCAGGACTCAGCTGGTCATGCCTCCTGGACGCTTCCCTTTGGTGTGGGTGGGGGGGGGGGGTGCGGGTTACCAGGCACGTCCCACTAGGAAGAGGAAGGACTATATATCCTGTCTGGTCTGGGACACCTTGGCATCCCCCAGATGGAGCTTGAGTGTCCCTGGGGAGCGGGTGGTCTGGGTTTCTCTCCTGGACCTGCTGCCTCCGAGGCCCAACCACGGATGAAATGGTAAGAGATGGAGATAACAAGTGTTGACAATGAGATGACTGAATGAAGAAAGATGATAATGGATAAACGAGATGTCCGTCACTCGGACTGGACTTTGCTTTTCCAACATTTTGTCACGATAACAATCAGCAGGTTACGGAGCGTGTCACTGAGCTGCAGCTGTGCCGGACAAGACTGCATGGAAACTTCAGTTGTGACCTCACTGAGGTCTGAGCCCAAACGTCCGTGTCTTTGTGTGCACACCTTGTAAAACTCCAGTCTTGGTCGTGCACATCATTTCGTCGCCCACACTGTACCCACCTCAACTTGTTTTATGACAAAATTACTTCTCTGCATTTAACCCATCACATATGGAACACACCCAGGTGGAGCAATGGGCAGCGCCCGGGGAGCAGTTAGTGATTACCATAATGTTTGCTGTATAAATTGCAGTTTTTTGCATTAGCATGTCTGCAACTTATTCAGCCAAGCAACATATTTATGTTTTTTCCCATATTTATAAATTATTTTTGCTGAGATCTGACGACGAAATATTGAACACTACCATTTTCAGCCACTAGAGGACCCTCAACTAATATGGCAAGCCAAGTGTCTCATTAATAGGTAAAAGTGGCCATTAATGATACACTTGTCTTGCCATACACACCACCTTTGTCTCGCTCCGCAACTCCTGAAGCAAAAGTCAAATCAGCTGCATTTCGCCGCCCAAGTGAAATGCAGCTGATTTGACCACCAAAGTGCATTGTTCAACTGAGACGCACCTTTACTATAATGTCGAGCAAACAAATACATGTAATTGATTTTATGTGTTAATCTTGTTAAAGTCCTCCTGCGGCTGCCATTTGGCAGCCAATCAATTTTTGGCACAACACCAGCCCACGTTTCCGGATTGTCAGCGGTGATGAGTAATGGATGTGACTTATACGGTGGTGCGACGTGTACGGCGGCAAGTACAGTAGGTGTCCTGCTCAGGGACACGTGTCCTGCTCAGGGACACGTGTCCTGCTCAGGGACACCACAACATGTGGGAGTGACGGAGTCGAATTGCAACTTTCTGGCCCCAGGTCGGCTGCCCTACCTCCACCTCTCAGAAGTCTGAGGCCGCGGCCCTGATTGATCTGCTGGAGTAGACTTCAGACAGAGATGGGATCAATTATTTTACTAATTATGATTTATCCTTTGTGGTTTTCAGACCTTGACATTCAAGGTTGTAGCCTCAAATCTTTTCTGTCATACGATGAACTCTACAGTTACAGAAGCGACGGTGGGATGGGTCTGACTGGGCTTAGACTTTGAGAGACCAGGTGGTGTCTCATTGTAGGAAAATTACAAGAAACAGTGGATTTTTTTTTTTAATTTGCAGTTTCACTGAATGATCCATGCGGTGGCGTTTTGAACACCCAGTTGTTTGTGCACAGCAGATGGCCTTCACCCACATGGTACCTGCCACGGAGAGTTTTGTTCTCAAACACATTCATGATTTAATCTACCGGAGTAAACTGTTGAATGGAAGACCTGCAAATTTAGGCCAGTTTTGAATAAAGCAAAAACCTGGATGTGTTGACACAAAGCAACTTATTTTTATTTTTATATTTTTAAAGAGAAATCCGTTTCATAAATATTTTGAATGTGTTAACTAAAGTGACGAGAGCCTTGGCCTCCGTCCTGGACTCAGACTTACAGAGAAGGTAAAATGGAGCAGAAGCCAGAGAAGATGGTTCAAGCATTGGAAATCCCTGCTGAGTCTCCTCTTTTGTTGATTTTCCAGCCGGAGGAAACCCTGTGATCCAGCCAGAATTTGTTGGAGGGAAAACATGTTTTGTTTGGCCCAAAAGGACTCAGAACCCCCTGCTTAGCTTGTTGAACAGAGCAGAGATGGACGAGAAGGTGCACGTCGGCTGGAGACGATGTAGCTTTTCTAGTTTTGTTCTGGGAAGGAAGTCTGATCATTATTTTGTAATGCACAGATTATTCTGACTTCTGTAAAACTCACTGGGTCCTGGAGTCGGTTGCAGCTCTTTCACCGCCTGCACTGTCTCCATTTTTAAAGGTTGTGATTCACACATTTTTGCTCACATTTCCCTTCAAGAATCAGTTCCTCACCATCGCACCTCCACGCATCTGTTCCCGTTCCTTCATCTTTTCCCGGCACTGTGTCCTTGGATCCACTGATGGGTCCTTAAACTCCAGTTTGTCATTATTATGCATTTCTGCGGGCGGCCGGCAGCCATTATTCAAATGAGAATGAGGGAGAACAGATTCTTCCTCTGGGCTCGGACCCAATGAACGATGAACTCGGCAGAGAAGCCGGAACTGATTTCCTGGATGTGATTGCCTCCGTGATGGGGATTAGAAGGAAATGCGGCCACCGTCCACGAGGTTAGGGGTTGCTGTTTGTGTGTCTTGTGGAGAAAGGGGGGTGGGGGGTTAAGTATGAGATGCAGTGTGGCAGACTGAGAGACTGGGGGGGTGTGAGCTGGCAGTGGCGTTCATTACGCGCATCAGTGCACACATATAACTCTGACACACACACACATTATTCCTTTGGGCTTGTGCTCCCTCCATGTCACACAAACTGTATTTACTATATATTTTGTTTGGTTTGGGTCACATTTTTTAAAATTTCACCATTTAAAGGAAAAAAAAAAGTCAAAATTATGCATCAAAACAAGCAGCTGAATCAAGGACAGTGCGCTCTAACTTTATTGTACGACATGGACAGAATAAATTTTAAAAAGCTCACATTTCACGATGGGAACTTGTGGAAACAGATGAGAGAAGCCACCCAGCCGTTGTTGGAGCATCGCTCAGAGTTTAAGCAGATCACAGAAAGTTGGACTTCACATGTCTGAACCGGTAGATTAATTTCTTTTTTACAAAACCAAGTTTAAGTTGTGATTTTGGGAGATTTTACTACACGATGTTCAACTGACCGTTGATCACATGACCATGTTAATTCATTCTGACTGAAACTATTGAACACTACCATTTCCAGCCACTAGATGGCACTCGTGTAGTATGGCATGCCGTTGTGTTATGTAACAGGTGAAAGTGGCTATTAATGAGACAATTGGCTTGCCATACAGACACATCTTCATCTCACTCTGGAACTCCTGGAGCAACCGTCAAATCAGCTTCTTTTTGCTGCGCCGCCCCGGCGATAGGAAGCTGATTTGACCACTGAAGTGCATTTATTAAGTAAAAGTTCAACTGAGACACACCTTTACTATAAAGTCGAGCAAACATAATTGTTTTTTTTGGTGGTTATCTTGTTAAATTTTGAAGAAATGCACAGCGAGTCATCCCTCTGCGCGTTCATGTTTCCGCGTATTGGTTTTTGAAATGTAACAGATTTGACCATCAAAGTGCATTTATTAAGGAAAAGTTGGACTAAGACAAACCTTTACTATAATTTCAACCAAACAATAATTGTTTTTAAGTGTTAATCTTGTTAAATTCTTGTTTAAAGTCCTCCCATGCACGCTCCTGCAGCCGCCATTTGGCAGCCAATCAATTTTTGGCACAACACAGGACCACATTTCCAGGTTGTCAGCGGTGACTCATAACAGTTGCAACTTATACGGTGAAGCAATGTATTTATGAATTTTTCCACTTTATAGACATATTTGGACTGATGCGACTTATGGGGCGGTGCGACGTTTACAGCAGAAAACACCATAAATACAAATTATACATTAAATTGTGGGCTTTTCAGTCGTCTCGTGTGACTCATGAGCTGTCACACATCCAGGACTCAGTTTTCCCTCACATTGCAGAGTCTGCATCCAAGCGTTTATAAACTTCAGTTTTATTGCAGATGAAGAGTACAGGTATTTAATTTGTCAGATCTCCTACATAAAGCCCTGTAGAAACTGAAAAGTCTAAACACATGTAACCATTAGAGCCTTCTTCACAGTTCAATAATTTTTAAGATACTATTTTCTTTTTTTACGAAGCTGTTGCTTATTTGAGGCTTATTCTTCAGGCTGTTTCTGCCTGTCGTTAACTTGACATTCAGGGAGTGACAGACAAAAGGTTTTGGTTACCATGGTGACACTAACAAGCCACTAGTAGTAGCTATAACTTTTCTTTAATTTTTATTAATGGCTCTTTTTGACACTGTTTTTAACTTTAAAAAAAAATGTTTGTTATTCCAAAGCGAACACGGTGGCCTGGTGGTTAGACCCACATGCAGCCAGATCTGAGAGCTACAAATAAAATGAAACTGATTCATTTTAACAAATGAAAATTAATGGATGACGTGGCAGCGAAGACGTACAACTAAACTCAGGTGTGGAAAACACGAGGGAGCATGAAGTGGACGGAGATATTCATCATTCATTCAGAGCAATGAACCACTGAGGTGGAGGAGCTGAACAAACAGTGGAGCTGAACGAGGGAACACCTGAGATGATTGTTGATTGGGGACAGGTGAGGGTAGCAGGTGGGAGGACGCAGGAGGCTTATTGAGAGGATAACTAAAAGATGGAGTCAGAAAAATACAAAAAGATCAAAACTGAAGAGGAAAACAGAAACAACGCACAAAAATAAAATCACCAGTCACGTTTTAAAACTTTGTCAGAAACTTTTTCAGTTTATTTATTTATTTAAAGATAAAAAAAACTATAAAAAAAAACCTTTTTATGTCTTTTATTTCCTTCCTCTTTCATTCTCTTATTCCTTCTTTAAAGGAACTTTTCCAAACGTAAAAAAAAGAATCAGCGGGGTCAGCAGACATGTTCCGACCACCGAAACATTCATAAATGTTTAAACTTCTGGAGGATAATTACCTCATGCTTTTGCTTTTAACAGCTCGTGAAAACCTGAAGCCCGAGCTCTTAAAAACACAAATATTTTTGTTTCTGTCACTAAGATTTTACAGAAAGCACATAGTGAAACACTGAAGCACATACTGAAACACTGAAGCACATACTGAAACACTGAAGCACAAACTGAAACACTGAAGCACAGTGAAACACTGAAGCACATAGTGAAACACTGAAGCACATAGTGAAACACTGAAGCACATAGTGAAACACTGAAGCACATAGTGAAACACTGAAGCA
>JARVGV010001153.1:2324257-2338945 GCA_031762435.1 Hypsolebias longignatus | reverse complement strand
GTAAAATAAAATATGAAACATGTTTTTATATATATATATATATATATATATATATATATATATATATTTCATACTAAATGACAGTTTAAAACAGTTTGTTCTTGTCATAATTATTGATTCCTCTTCAAAACTTTCTAAGAATCAGTTTGACAGAAAAAAAAACTGCCACATTTTTCTGTCACTGGAAACGTCGATGAAACACGGTTAGATTGAACGTCCTTTATCTTTTATTTATGGTCTTCGGAGGACTGGAGAGTGTTTGTCTTATTATAAAAAGCAAACAGCAGTAAGTAACAGCCTCAGAGGTTTTCTCTGAATTGAAGCTGACTTTTTAAAGTTTTGTCATTTTCCATCAGACTGAATGTTGTGCAATCAAGAGTTTTGTGTATTTCTGCCTCTGCAGCTGAATGAAAAGCTCTGACTGAGCCTAAAAACACCAAGAAACATTACTGAAAGCAGGTCTAAACCCAAAGAGATATAAACTACACTCACTTTAAGCTTGGGCCTGGTTCTCAATCGGTGCCCTGAGATGACGTCTGCTGTGCGCTATATAAATAAACTGAATTGAATTGAATTAAATTAAATGGGTCTTCCGGGTCAGGGGGAAGTCTTTACCTCAGGTGGAGGAGTTCAAGTATCTGGGCATCTTGTTCCATCCCACTATCAGGTGGGATGGAGTTGGACATGGATCAACTTATGGGGGCCTGGTCCTCAGTAATGAGTGCGTTGCTTCAGTCTGTTGTGGTGAAGAAAGAGTTGGGTGGAAAGGCAAAGCTTTACTGGTCTGTCTACATTTCCAACCCTCACCTGTGCTCATGAGGTTTGGGTCAAGCAGCTTAAATGAGCTTCCTTCAAGAGGTTTGGATCATGACCACAGCTGAGGGTTGGAAGATCCCAGATACAAGTGTCTGAAATGAGCATCTTTCATAGGGTGGGTGGTGAGGAGCTCCGTCATCGAGGGGGAGCTCGGAGTAGAGCTGCTGCTCCTCTACATCAAAAGGAGTCAGTTGATGTGGTTCATCTGATGCCTCCTGCCTCCTTTAGATGTTTTCTGGGCATGACCCACAAGGAAGACCCAGGTCCGACCCAGAGCTGGCTGGATTACATGTCCTCTCTGGGAATGCTTTGGGATTCCTCAGGAGCTAGGGAGAGGGTTTGGTTTCTCTCCTGGACATGTTGTTTCTGTAACTCCACGACAGAAAAGCGGTTGATTTTAATCATACAGTCGGTTTAATCCAGCACTTAGTTTATTCTGTTGGATTTAACGGTTTTGTTGTCTTGACATATTTGTTTTCGGGGTTTTACAGATTGTTCCACTTTAGCATGAATGCTAGTGGTTAGCACTGTTGCTTCACTGACAGAAGGTTCTGGATTCAATCCCCAGTTTGGGTTTTCTCCGTGCACCTGCCTGTTAGTCTGCCTCCAGGCGCAGGCCTCCCGTCAAGAAGAGATCTGTGATCTCAGTGGGGTTTGCCTGGTTAAATAAAGGCTAATAAATGATTAATTTACCTGACTGGGTGAATTTACCTGTTCCAGCCTTGTTATTGCTCTCTGTCATCGGTTCAGCTGATCGGTGATGTCTGTGTGAATTGGCTCAGGGTGACAATAACGCTGAAATATGTCGATGATGTTGCAGAGATTAGCTCGGCTCACGCCGTAAGATAACCTTTATCTTTTGGCACCGATCGGCCGAGCGCCTCGACAATGAAATAAGGCAGCGTGGATGATTAAACGAGCAGAGGACACTGTGATCTCCCGTTCAGTGCTGCATCGGGGCAAGGAAAGGTCACTCAATATAAATGGAGAATATTACTGCTGCCTGTGATTATGGAGCACGGTGTGGAAACGTTTCAGGAGCTCGGGACAAAAGGTAAAAAATGACACGCTGGAAAAAAGGTTGTGCCATACAGTTCTTCTCTGTTTTATCCCCACAGCTGCCACAAACACGATTCACTCTGACTACACAAGCTGCAGCTGTTTATGACTCTGAACAGTTTCTGGGATTAATAAAATGTGTCGGAGGGACGGAGCACAAAACTGTGAGTGTTTGTGGTTAAACTCTATTTTCAGCGCTGTGCTGTGGAGGAGCCGGGCCAGCTGTCGAAATGGTTTCCTGCCTGAGTGTAATCTCAGAGGACAGGGCCGTGGTGAGATTCTCGCAGACACCCCCGCTCTAATGTATCCCCAACCCCTGAAACAAATGACCCAAATACGGTGCGCCGAATGAAGGCCGAGCGCTGCAGACGGAGCTTTGTTTGCTCCCAGCTTTTTGTCTTGTTGCTAAACCTCAACAGTCTTAAAGCAGCAATGATGCAGAGGTTTGAGATTTAAAACCTCATTTACAAGCGTACAGTGTTTGTGTTGACGAGCTCTTCTGATAGAGACAAACAGTTTATACACGTGAAGCTGTGGGGCAGTTATTTTATGATGAGCATTCACACTATTGTGATCCTGTTCATGTTTATCATTCCGACTTCTCGTTACTTTAACTATAACGTACATTTTTTGATTCTCATCCCACAGTTTTTAAGCTATTTCATCAATTCAGGTATCAAAGCATTCAACTCGTTCAGAAGGGTGCTATGACTTTTAGTATTGGTGCAGCTTTAGCTTTTTGAAATATTTAGCCTTTTCTGCCATTTTTTTCCTCATAGAAAATGAATTGAGCTCATTTTCCATCCTTAAGATCTTTAGATGTGTTTACAGCCTTTTACTGCTCCTTCCACATTTTGTTCTTCAGCTTCTTTCAGCTTCCTTGTGCAAATGTAAAAAAAAAAAAATCAGCTGTTTTCAGCTAATTTCAGCTGTTCTTTCAGCTGTTTTGTGCTAATTTCAGATCCTTTCTGCTAACTGCAACATTTTTGTGCTTCTGTCTTTTAGCTAATTTCTGCAAGTTGCAGCGTTTTCTACTATTTCAGCTACTATTTAGCTGTTTTTATGTTGATTTAGCTTTTTTTTTTTTTTTTTTTTTTTATTTAAAATTTTTTCAAATATTTTCCTTTTTTTTTTTTTTTTTTTTTTTTTTTTTTTTTTTTTTTTGCTCATTTCTACTCTTTTCAGCCTAAACATGTTCTTTCTACTTTTTTCTGCTAGTTTCAGGTACTTCTGCTATTTCAGCTACAGTTTAGCTGTTTTTATGCAAATTTTAGCTTTTTCAGCTACCCGGTAATTCCACATCTGTTAAGGTAATTTCAGCTCTTTCCACTTCCTTCTGGTAGTTTAAGCTTCTTTCCACATTTTCAGCTATGTTTTTTTTTTGTGCTAATTTCAGCTATGGTTTTTTTGTTGTTGTTGTTGCTAATTTCAGCTTTTTGAGCTAATTTCCTAATGTCGATGCTCATTTCTGTTTATTTAAAACAAATTCAGCAAATATGTGTTCTTTCTGCTTTCTTCTGCAAAATTAGGCTTGTTCTTCCATTTCAGCTACATTTCAACTGTTTTTTTTTTTTGTTGCTAATTTCAGCTGTTTTTCAGCAAGTTATTCTGCAGTAAGCATTCACACTGCATTTTCACAGGAAGTGCAATTTATTTAGTTTCTGATTTGTTTCCTTTTTGGCCTCCTTGTGTGAAAACATCATAATCTTAATGAAGATATGACCCGGCAAGAATGAAAATATTTTATGATCCACTTACAAACTGATTTTTTTCTTTTGATTCGCATTATTTGAAATGAATAAATACTGATGTATATGGTTTTATTCTTAATAAAGAGTGCACTGTAACATGTTAAACAAAAACAACCCATTATCCCTCCTGCTGCCCCGGGGTCAAAATGACCAACAAAGCCTCTGTTTGACAAAAAGGTCTTGTTGGTCATTTTGACCCCGGGGCAGCAGGAGGGTTCATCACAAGCTGCTGAACAACAGTTAGCAAAGATGCTGACTTGAAATTAAAAAGGCTGTAGAAAAGCTAACATGATTAGCATCGTGTTTATCAGTGAAACTTATGAACGTTTCAAAGTTATTATGAAATGCGGGCATGTTATGATAACTTGATTTATTTACAGACGATTTTCTTCAGGGTTTAATCATGAAATACATGAAAACACAGATTTATTGCAACGTGTTTGCACTACAGGAAGCTACGGTAACTCCCCTGGGACAATCAACACCACTCTGCCATTTCTCTAATGAAAGTGGCAGCATGTCTGCGATGCATTGAAACGTAGATTTTACTTCCTGACCTTAGATGTCAAACGTTAAAACGTAATTCTTGTTTTCTGTGTCCGTGTTTGTGCTTTAAGTTTTTTCCCTACTGAACACGATGATGATGATTTAACATGTGCTAGATCCATTAAAAACAAGAAGGAAAGATGTTGGAGCAATTTATCCACCAGAAACATGATTTGGTTTTTGTCCTTGTGTTCCTTGAGTTATAATTTATTGGACTTTGAGCAAGTCGGTAGTTGTTTCTTAAAACCAACACTTGTGTGACTGCCGTGCAGAACGAGTCCTGTGAATGTTTGTGTTTTTTTGTATCTTTGGCGTCACCTGTTTTGGTCTCACAGACCACAGGTCACAAATATCTGGACCTCCCGTCCACCGAGAGGTGGAAAAACAACTAAAATGCTTTTGTCATCATCAGAGGAAAGTAAGAACATCTGTATTTCCTTCTTAAAGTGAACGAAGCATCTGTTCTCTCTTTTTACCTCGTGCGTCCTGATGTAGCTGAAGACAAGTCTTCCCGTGGGACGATCAAGTATTTATTTCTCATCAGTTCTTTTTTTATAAAGCAGTGATAAAACTGATTTATATGAAATTAAAATATTTGTCAAAAACAGTGTTAAGGCCAAATCCTGTCCCACATCAGTTTCTGCCAAGTGAACGAGATTTTCCTCAAACATCTGGTCGAATCAACTCCGTTTGTAAGAAGATCAGACTTTTGATGCGTCTGTGGTCCCGATGATGAAGGCTGGCATTGTTTGACGTGTCGATGACGCTGCGTTCACGAGGGCGTTCCTAAATCATGTAAACGTTTGCAGAGGTTCTCAGCTTCCTCACAAGAGTCACAGGAAGTTTTAAAATGTGTGCAGCTGCAGAGGAGCTGTTGCAGGAACCGTCTCATTGAGACACCTTTGTGAGCAGTCGGGGACCTATGAGGCTAATTGTGACTAGACCTGTTGTGATAAACAATAAATCAATTAATCACATAAACGAAAATTATCAACCTCATTTTCATTTATCAGCTTTATCGTTTCTTCGTGTCTCTTCTACTGAAGACACTGGATGACAAAAGGCTCAACTCCGGTGCTCTTCACTGACCCCTCCCTTTCTCTTTAAAATCCATTCAAACCGTCCAAAATCGCATTTTTGGTTTGCTAAAAGCAGCTAAGCTGAGAAGTTAAGCCACGAGCTAAGCTAACACACCGAGGTGGGGAAAAAATACTCTGTCTTATCGAAGCTCCAAAATTCATGGTTGAAACCCGTGCCTTAGTGTAAAAAGTTGTTTTTCTCTCCAAAAAAAAAAATAAATAAATAAAAAGCTGAGAACTTGTTTTCTGATTTTTTTTATTAAAAACTTTGTGTGACAAATGCTATGCTAAAGAGCTCAAACCACACCGAGCATCAGCCATAGAGAGACAGCCCATGTCGTGTCAAGGGGCCTCCCTCCCATCTTTTCTTAAAGAGGCATACTGCTTGCTCCCTCACTGTCCATCCTTCAGTTCAAACAGTCTTATTCAGCTATCCGGTGGTCAAAAAACGGTACTACACACAAAACAAATGAACCATCATTTCTTCTTAAATTTAACAATAATTACTAATTATTGTCAAATATCAAACAATATTATCGTTTATCACAATAATTTCTGAGCCAATTAATCGTCCAGCAAAATTTATCATGACAGGCCTAATTGCAACATAACATTTGTGAATTATCTACTAATTTGTAATAAAATTAGGATTTGTGGGTTGTCTTTTGCCTCCTGGGTTAAACAAATATGCTGCCAGTTCTACCATATGTTCATTATATTTTGGAAATTGCAACAGCAAAAATGCAAAAACAAAGACTTTTAGACCAGAATGACAATTACTCCAAGGGCTGTGATGTAAACTCATAAAGTGAGGTTGAATGAGCTTCCTGTTTTGCTTTTCAGCAGAGAGGGTTCTATTGTAAAACAGTATGAGCCTCCATCACTGCAGCTAAAACAAGTTAACGGCTCCTTTTAATCCAGCCTGCTGAAGTTTCAACCGGACAAAGGCCCAGATCATGGCTGACCAGATCCATTTTCCACTATAGAACCACAACCCTGAAGTAGAGGCTGCCTTGGGATTAATTACTCCCTGGAAGGTTTGCAACTCCTCAGCCCTTTCCATCATCTCCTTCCTTCAGCCTGACATTTATTTTTCTTTGCTCCAACAACACGGTCTTCCTTACATGCACACACATGTTCAAATGAACATTGTAAATACATAAACAAGTATATCCACACACGCTCAATGTTGGAGTATTTACTGTCTTACCACACTGATGAGCTGCGCGAGGGACACTTGAATCTTTACGGTGACTCTCTCTGTTCGGTTTACGGCTGGGCGGATGAGCGGGTTGTAACGATCCTTTCCCAGCAACCAGTTCATTAAACGCTCCTCTGAGTCAGCGCTCGTGCTACCTAGTGACACAATGTTATTAAACAGTTATGTTTTACGATATTAGAAATTGTTTTATTGAAATTATTTGTTTTACATATAGGTGCCAACTAATGTTGCTATAGTTTAATTTATGTTTCTGTTCCATAACATCTTCTATTGTGTCTGTTAATAACCTTGGTTTCCTATAACTTACTTTAAAATATAATAAAGTCCTCTTTCTGCATTGAAGGTGAACATTTGAAAAAAGTTTTAATGGTCATAGTAGCTAGCTCACCACTAACCTATAACACCTTGTTACACAGTGACGAATGTGGATTTCCAGACTAAATTTGATAACAAGTGATTTTTTTTTTTATTGTTTAAGAAGTTAACAACTTTTATTTTTAATCAGGACAAAAGAAAAATATATATACAGTATACTGTATATGAAGTAGCATAATGGGTACTGTGTAGTTTATTGTATTAGTTAAAATTTAGAAAATTATTCTTTTCATTCTGTTACTATATTCATTGTGTAGTATATTGTATTAGTTAGAAAAAATAGAAAATTATCATTTTATTCTGTTACTATATTCTTTTTGTTCTGTTGCTATAGAATTATTACCGTTTGAACAAATTGTTTGGAAAAAAGGGGCAGATATAATAAGATTTTTTCTTCTTTCTGCTACCTTTCATTTTTTATACTCTGTACATTATTGTTCATGTGAATGTTTTTGTATTGTATTGTTTTTTTTTTAAAAAAAAAAAAAACAAATAAACTAAACTAAACTAAATTATTTGATTTTTAGCTTTGCCTTAAGGTTTAATTCTTGTTTTGTGACTTGTAGCCTACATCTCTAGGTTAGAATAAAGTTGAACTAAAGGCTGTATCTCTTCTTTAAACATGTTTGAGGGAGATATTCCTGAGAGATCCAATAATTTAGTATCTTTTTATGATTTTATAGCTGAGTTAACTTTAACAGATTATTTAATAGCCATCAAAGTGAAAATAGGATTTCACGATGAACCCAGCACCATTTATTTATTTTAAATCTTCACTGATAAAAAGAAATACATTTTTTTCTTATACTGTACTTAAAATGTTTTTTTAAAAAATGTTTCCATCCTCCATCACAGACTCATCCTGGTCCTCCCGCCTGCTGGGATTGATGTTCGGCCTTCATGAGGCGAGGCTTGGACCCGGGCAACGGCCTTCTGAGACTCAGCCGCTCGTATGATCCTCCGCAGTGACGGCAGAGCTCGGAGCCAGGGAGATGATGCTCTGCACGGCCTGAGGGGGCTCCGAGGCTCTGATGGAGAGGACTGGGGGAGCTCCATCTAGCTCGCTCTGAATTTGTCATTGACCACCAAAAGCAAAAAAACCCGCCTGCACTTCAACATTAGACCACGGCAATGTCATTATTGTTTTTAAAATATTTTAAATAGATCCAGCCGCTGCTTTGAGTTCTGAGTAATTGCAAATGGCGAATCAGTGTTCTGATGTCATGTTTTGGTGCCACCTCAACTCGCTTGGTACCCTTGAGAAGAAGGGACCAAAAAATGGTATGGTTCCATAAAAAATGACCGAACCGAGCCGAACCAGGATGAAAAAGGCCCTTTATATGAACTCTTTTTTTTTTTACCCTCCTCTCCTGATTAGCAGCTGCTGTCGGATTGATTTGTCAAATTTGAAAACCAGTGGTATCCAATCAATTTAGTTTGTCACCATGGTAACATCAGGTGGATGTTTAAAGAACTGCTTTTGTCTTGTTTATTTGTTATGATCAAAGAAAAGTTTTTCATGCAGACTGGATTTCCCCAAAACTTTATTATCAAAGATAAAATTCTACAAATACAATAAAAAATAAATAAAGCGAGTACCATCTACTGTGTAAACATTTTCACATTTTCACACAGAAATGTATTTTGACCTTGTGAGAGGAATAGCAGTTGTCAAATAAAATAATAAAAATACATTTCTCCTACATGTACTGTATTTATTTATCTGGAACTGTGTTAAATTACTGCATGAATTTAAACTTGTTGTTTATAAAAACCTTAGAGTTACAAGAAGCAGCAGAACAGTAGCTAAAAGGAGTTAAATGCAGTAGATATGTAACAAATCCATGATGATTTCAGCATCTCTGCTCCCACTTTTAACACTCGACTGTGATAAATAAGAGGAAACACCTAATTTATGTTTGATCCCAATTAAACAACAGTTTGCTCTGTTTAATTCTAGAAGTCCAACTTTGGTTCAGGCTCCTGTTCAGGTACAACAAATAAAACAAAATCCTTTAGCATCCTCCTTGCTTTTACTCATGAGACAGCTTTTGCCCCTGCCAGGCAGGATTTACTCAGAGCCAAAGGCCTCACAGTAAATCCTGCAGCTCTGTTTATTTTACTGTCATGATGGTGATTAGATCGGCGACATTAATCTGGTAAAGGTTGCCTTTTGCTCCCACTGCAATGATCATGCTCCATCAATAAACAGAAGCAATTAACATCTCACCATCTGGATGACCATCAATCACTGTGGATGGTGCTAGTAGTAATTAAGCTGTAAAATGCTCAAATCACTCTCTTGACTTCAACAATAGTTCTGCTCTGTCGCCATCTGCTGGTAACAGATGAGAAGTTTGTTTATTTGGACAGCATTCAGGCCATGGCTCAGATTAAGTTTATTGATCTTTGGTTTCTATCAGACTGGTTTATAGTGGGGATAAATTCAGTTAAACTGAATTGGAAATAATTTAAAACATCTGTAAAGAGATCTACTTTTAATTTAGACCTTATTGAATTCACTTAAGTGGAATCAGATTGTAATTACAGTACAGTATTGGATTTTTCATTCAACCTTTATTTATATAGGTTAATCCCATTGAGCCTTGAGGACTCATTTACAAGAGAGACCTGTTTTCAACAAAGAATGAAGACAACAGCGACAACAATAGACAATCATAAAAGAGGCGTACAGATTTTTTTTTTAACAAGACAAAAAAAATAAGATGGCCAAAAAAAGTAGTGAAAACAGCTAGAATACAAAACGAATGTAGAAAACTAAAAACAAGAACATATCTGCATTGGTTCTTGCCAGGATTCCAACAGATTCTTAAAGCCATTTAGAGAGGTCAAGGTCGAGAGCTTCAGACCTTTTTGTAAGATATTCCAGGAAACAGGAGCAGAGTAGGAGAAGGCCCTTTTGCCAAGTTCAATCCTCACTGAGGGAACACTGCAGGTAATAATGTCATGAGAGTGCACGCTGTAGCTGCACTCACACAGAGACATTGGTTGGTTAATATTTGTCAGTCAGGGATTGGGCTGGAAAGGATGTGCAGCAGGTTAGGCTTGTGATAGATAAGAATGGTAATGTTCTAACAAGTGAGGATACTATGATGGGAAGATGGAAGGTGTACTTTGAGGATCTAATGGATGAAGGGAATGGAAGGGAAAGAAGAATACAGGTCATATAAGCTGTGGACCAAAAAATGGAAAAGATTAATGAGGGTGAAGTTCAGAAAGCTTTGAAAAGAATAAAGAAGGGGAAGGCAGTAGGACCTGATGATGTACCAGTGGAGGTTTGGAAATGTCTAGAAAAGATGGCAGTGAGGTTTTTGACTCAAATATTCAATGGCATATTTGAGGGTAAGAAAATGCCTGAGGAATGAGAAGAAGTGTGCTGGTGTCCATTTTTAAGAACCAGGGTGATGTACAGAGTTGTAGCAACTACAGGGGAATTAAGTTGATGAGTCACAATGAAGGTCAGGGAGAGAGCTATGGAAGCAAGACTTGGACGAGAGGTGACTATCTGAGAGCAGCAGTATGGTTTCATGGCAAGCAAGCGCTCCACAGATGTTGTCTTTATACTTCTCCATCAGCATTCTCAAAGCAGAGAGGGTCAGAAAGAACTTCATAGTGTCTTTTTTATTTCAAAAAAGCATACAACAGGGTGTCGAGGGAGGAGGTGTGGGATTGCACAAGGAAATCTGGGATTGTAAAGAAGTATGTTAGACTGGTAGAGGACATATATGAGGACAGCAGGACAGTGATGAGATGTGCTGTAGGAGTGACAGATAGCTTCAAAGTAGAGGTGAGATTGCATAAAGCGTCGGCTCCGAGCCCCTTCCTGTTTGCTCTGGTGATGGACTGACTAGCAGATGAGGTCAGGCAGGAATCCTTGTGGACTATGGAGTTTGCAGATGATGTGAACTGTGGTGAGAACAGGGAACAGGTGGAAGAGAACGTGGAGAGGTGGAGGTATGCACTTGAAAGACAAAGAATGAATGTCAGCTGTAGTAAGAAAGAATATGTTTAAATGAGAGCAAGGCAGGTGGAACAGTGAAGTTACAAGGAGCAGAGGTCAAAAAGGTGCAGGACGTCAAGTACTTGGGCTCAACTGTCCAGGAAAATTGGGAGTGTGGTAAAGAGATGAAAAAGAGATTCCAGGCAGGATGGAGTGGATGGAAAATGGTTTCACTAGTGATTTGAGACAAAAGCGTGTCAAAGGGATCGAAGGAAACTTTTACAAGACAGTGGTGAGACCAGGTGTGTTGTACGGTCTGGAGACAGTGAGACTGATAAAAAAAATAAAATAAAATAAAAAAACATGAGAAAGAACTGGAAGGTGCTGAAATGAAGATGTTGAAGTTCTCCTTGGGAGTGACGAGGATGGATAATATCAGGAATGAGATCAAGAGAGGTACAGCACACGTTGAACAACTGGGAGATAAAGTTAGAGAAGCCAGACTGAGATGGTTTGGACATGTCCAGAGGAGGGACAGTGGGTATATTGGTAGAAGGATGTTACAAATGCAGTTACCAGGAAAAAGGCAAAGATGAAGGCTGAAGAGGAGATATATGGATGCAGCTAAAGAAGACATGGAGATGGAGAAATGACAGCGTGAGATGGAGAAGGATGACTCGCTGTTGCGATCTCTGAAGAGGGAAAAGCTGAAAGAAGAAGAATTATTTCAAAAGGATCAAGTTGGTGAATCCTTTAAAACTCTAGAACAGATGAGGTCCACCTTACTGTAATAAAACCAATGCCAGGAAAAAGTCAAATGAGTGAATGGAACATATTCCTATTTAAATATCCCAATAAACAATATATAATTTAGGATCACCATTTACAATCACCCCAAGCAGTATCTATATATTAACAGCTTTTTTCCCCATCTTTTCTGTTATGCTAACCGAGGATTTCAAGAGAATACTCCCAAAATGAATTACAATACATAAAAAAATTTGAGTAGATTCTGAGTAAAGCAAGAATGAAAGTGTTGATATTTAGACATGGTATAACCATCCCTAGCTGGGCTACAGGAGAAAAAAAATGCTGGCATGGCGTGTACTCTACAGCTGCCTAGGTTTTGTTTGTGCGTCAGCAGGCTTCCCAGGATGTTTGGATATTGGTCTGTCCTAGCAAGAAAAAATAAAGAGATAATGTACTGCCAAACTATGTGAGTGAATCCAACTACAGCTTTTGGACACCACGACACTATGAGCAAACACACCCCAGAAGATAAAAATGCAAAACCATCATGAAGTAGCCTTCAAACTCATATTTTACATAACCCGTCCCTGACATGACACTTTAATACTTTGAAATATGGGCTGATCTTATGTTCTTTTGCTTTCCTTGATCTGTTAAATTTCTCATTTTTCACATGAAACAGTCTCCAAAATAGAATGTTCCTGAAGTATTTTTCTGCAACTTCCTGTGTAGATCTAAGTTAGGAATTTTACTGTAGTACTGCTTTGGGATGCTGAAACTTATTTTCTCTTTCTTCTCACAGATATCAGAGCAACATTGCTCAGTATATGTTTTGGGACATGTATGGAAGCTGAGATCGATATGTATGAGGGAACATACACAACCATTTGTCAATGATTTTTATGACATAAAATGCTTGATTTGGCTGACCATTTTAATGAACTAATGACTGCGTTTTGAAAGCACACGGAACCACACATGTGAGTATGTGTCTGCCATATGAATGCCCATCTGTGTTGACAACCCTTATTCGATAAACCCCACCCTGAGGAAAATGATGAGTCAGCAGCATGAATATTCAACCAGGGACATGTGGGTGGTGGGTGATAAAACTCTCAGAAAAAAGGGGAGCATAGAGTACAAAGAGTACGACTGAAGATGTGAAGATCATAATCACAGAGAACATGCAGTCAAGGTGTAGAGAAAAGAGCCTCTTGAGACAAGAGCTGGAAAAATATCCAGGTATTTTAAATACTGGGGAGGTGGGAGTCACCTTGAGTTAAATTTAAAAAGTGATCCGTGCTGGGCAGAGTTGGTTGTGCTCAAACACACCACCTGAACAGAGACAAGAAAAATTTTGTTAAATTATGACAAAAAGGACTGAATGTTTAAAATCAAATTGTCTACCGCTTCACTCATTTTTCCATCATAAAGCAAAGGGAGGAAAATGGAAGTATCCTCCATCTGTCCGTGCATGTCGTGGCCATGATAACTTGAAGAAAAGTGAGGTACTTACTTCCATTTTGGTGTGTCTCTACATCTAAATGGGTGTAAGACAAGTTCCTTTTAAAAACTGGGTTGCAAGGTCAAAATCAGAGACGCTGCCAACACACACACACCCACACACATATGTACAGTATATATATATATACTGTACATATATAAAACCCTGCAGAATGGAGCAGCTAGAGGAAAAATAACAACATTGGCAGTTCAACCTCACTCTTAACTGAACTCCGTGGAAGCACTCACAGCTTAATTAAATGCCAGTCATGCTGGTATAAATTGTAAGTATCCAGCAACTAAGAATTCCCATCAGTTTAATAAGCAGCTTTTTGAAACTGTCATGTAAGTTGCAGTGTACATCTGTATGGCTTTAATGAAATATGCTAATTCTTCTTACAAACCTAATGATGCTGCTCTACAATTATTCCATGAATGTAATTCCAGTTACATTCATGACGTTCTCCTTGTCCTTTGTTCACCCATCTTTGCCATGTGCCAAATTAGGCTTCAGAGTTCAAGAATTATGATTTTTTCATTTATTTTTCCACATAAAATTTGTTTTAATGCTGTTATTTTTAATGTCAATGCATTTATCAAAGTATACAGAACATATAAAGTAAAGAAATAATTCAAATAAAATAATTGCAGTCTGTTATTCTGTAACAGTTACATTTCCACAATCCATTGTGACAAAGTATTACACAGTTGCTCAAGCCTGAATTTAATTCTGATTTGGTTCTGGGAGTTGAAATAAATCCAATTCATTTCAGAACATTTTTTATAACAATCTTTCAGCATACTTGTTTTCCATTTGAATGAATACTGTAATTATATATAAAAAAAATAATTAACTATAAACGTATTAAGCAAAGGTTTTGCAAGTTTGTTTGCTGAAAAATATTTATTTTGTATATTTTTCCAATCTGGCTTTTTTATTGTTATTTTGTAACATAACAACAGCTATACAGTTTGTATTTGTTTGATTTAAATCAGATTGAGATTCAATGAATATTTTATGTTTCTATTTCTGTTCATTTGTCTCTTCTCCTTCTTCTTGCTCTGTCTGACACCATCTGTTGGAATTCAGTTGTGATCATGTTGCTCTGTATCCATATGCTCCAAGTTAAGTCTTGTGTGTTTTATGGTGTTCACAACTTTACTGTACTAGCCACGCTGATAAAGTATTAGATCGAGAAGCAGCTCTTATTGGAAGGTTCTTATTATAATCATTCCCATCAAATTATAATTGTTTAAATTTATATTAAGATCATGCACCCATTTGGATACATCTGACCAAATGAAAACAAACTGATAAAATACCAGGTTTTGGTGCTCTTTTTAAACGTTTTCCTGTTTTATAAATTCATGGTAAATTGAATAATTAATTTCACCGATGTTTAAACGTTAAAAAAATATTTAATGATAATTCACAAAAAAGTGAAATCAGGTCATGTGGACAGATTCTTCTTGGTCGAGGGCTAAGATTTCAACCAAGAATGATCTTTCCACGACCTGATTTACCCTCTTTTTAAATTTACCTCGATGATTGAGCTTACAACAGGGCTATTCAGTAGATTGTATTTGGTAAAATTATAATTATCCAAGCTTTAAAATAGCGGGGCG
>JARVGV010001153.1:2280884-2302620 GCA_031762435.1 Hypsolebias longignatus | reverse complement strand
ATACAGCAATAGATTTTCCTTGAACAATCAACAATAGACAATCACAAGAGAGAAGTACAGATTTTTCTTTTTTTTTTCAACCCAATAGCGACAGCTTTTAAAGGGCGTAGCTTACACGAAATAGAACGTTGGTTACGTATTGTAATCCCAGATTCTGAGTGTAAGTATAACCCTTTAAAACGTGGGCCTCACTGGCTCCCAAATGACTGAAGAAAAGAATATGCCTTTTGGAGTTGAACTCCGGTCCAGATACAATTTATAGCGGACCGGGTGGGGCCCACACAGCAGGTGGGCATGGACTAGAAGTTTTCAGTGTTCGGCACGCTGCGTGCGGGTAAACCCAATAGCGACAGCTTTTAAAGGGCATAGCTTACACAAACTAGAACTCCATGAATCAGGACAAAATATCGAAGTACCTCTTCAGTTATTTAACATTAAACTTTTTGTGACCCATTTAACCTTTGAAGGGTGGTTCTACTGTGAGCTATAGAGCTCCAAATAGAGCTGTCATGTACTTGTTTTTTCAAAACCCCATTGATGTGCCATATTTTTTCTCACATTATGTGAATATTGAGGTGTGGAAAAAACACATACCTAATCAAGCTGCATATTTTATTGTATAATTTGCTCACTGGTTATGTGGTTGCAAAAACCAAGTTAAATGAAAGCACAGTGGAAAATTTACTAATAGTTGTCAAAAAAAAAATTCTACATTTTTTGAGTTTTCAACTGGTCAAACATATTCATTGCCCAGTGAAATACAATAAGCCCAAACACAGAAGGATTGGTGCAAGTGTAGTTTTTAAAGAAAAATCAAATCACAGCTAAATTATAACAAGAACTGCAAATACAAATATGGGGAGTTGGAAAATTGACGTCAGCAGCCAAGTAAAGAAATGTGGTCAGTTTGTCCTCCAGCAGTCTAACCCTATAGCAGCATAACTAAGGGACAGCTCAGGAAATCCAAGCTAACACTATTTATTGGATTTATCAAAAAGGAGAGTCTTAAACCCAGTTTTAAAACTGGACAATATGTCAGCCTCATGAACAGAAACTGGAAGTCGGTTCCACAAGAGAGGAGCCTGAGAACTGAAAGATCTTCCTCCCATTCTGTTTTTGGAAACTCTTGGAACCATAAGTAAACCTGCAGTCTGAGAGCAAAGTGCTCTGATTAAAATTTAAAACAAGATCTTCAATAGAAGATGAGGCTTGTTTTTTAAACAGCTTTGTATGTTAGAAGTAAGATTTAAAATGTTATTTTCTGAAGTAGACAGGGAGTCAATGGAGAGAATTTAAAATTGATTCAATTCAATTTATTTATATAGTGCCAAATCACAACAAATCTGTCTCAGGGCAATTTACAGGAACATTCACATACATAGAAAAACCAATTAGTAAAGTTCTCTATCTAAGGAAGCAGAGACATGTTGAATATTGCTTTGTTGCAGTCTCCCATCCTGAGCAAGCACAGTGGCAACAGTGGAAAGGAAAAACTCCCTTTTGAAAGGAATAAATCTCCAGCAGAACCAGGCTCAGGACAAGCGGCCATCTGCTTTAACCAGCTAGTTTGAAAGGACAGAAAGGAGAGACAAACAAACAGAGAATGGTAGGTCCAGATAAAACGTTAAGGATATATAAAAAAAATTACAAATACATAACAGGTTGAGTAGAGTAAGTAAAGACAGTAGCAGAGTGAAAAAGTGTGGTCAGTTTGTCCTCCAGCAGTCTAAGCCTATAGCAGCATAACTAAGGGACACCTCACAAAACCCAAGCTGACCAGAACTATATGATTTAGCAAGAAGGAAAGTCTTGAGTCCAGTCTTAAAAAATGTGGAAAATGTGGGGCAATAAGATCTGTAATATAAGATGGAGCTAGGCTGTTGAGAGCTTTGTAGATTAGAAGTAGGATTTTGAATTCTATTCTGGATTTGACAGGGAGCCATTGGAGCATTTTGGATTAACTGAAGATGTTTTAAATAAGTATTTGGACACCCAGATAATAAACCGTTACAATAGTCCAGTCTAGACAAGACAAATGTATGAACCAGTTTTTCAGCATCATCTATACAGGTAGATAAGATGTTTCTAATTTTAGTGATATTACACAGGTGGAAGAAGGCAGTTCTAGTAACATTTTTAATGTGGGGGATAAAAATGATACCAAGATTTTTATCATTAGAACTGGAGGACAGATTAATGCCATCAAAGGAGGGCGAACGACTGAAAAATTAATTCCTAATGTGCTCAGGTCCAAAAACCAAAACCTCAGTCTGGTCTGTGTTCAAAACGAGAAAATTGTGTGATCCAGGTTTTTATGTCTTTAAGACATGCCTGTAGTCTAAGTCTAAGTAACTGATTGGATTCATTGGGTTTAAATGGTAAATGGAGCTTACTTATATAGCGCTTCCAGCCCCCTATGAGGGGCCCCAAAGCGCTTCACAGTACCAGCCATCCAACCATTCATACACCGGTAGTGGTAGGCTGCCATGCAAGGCGCCAGCCAGTCCTACCGGGAGCAACTCGGGGTTAAGTGTCTTGCCCAGGGACACAACGAGGTATGCAGTGACCAGGGATCGAGCCTGGGACCTTCCGGTCCTGAGCCGGCTGCCCTGCCTCTACACCATCTCGGCCCCTATATGAACTAAAGTGAGCAGAATAACTTGATAGTTAAAAACTCAGGCTACAAGAGTGCTCTCCAAATCTCTTTATTCTTCCAGAAGAGTCTGTTGACACAGTCACCATCAATCTAAGGCCATCTGCATTCCTCATACTTTAGACCTT
Source organism: Hypsolebias longignatus (assembly GCA_031762435.1). Classification (NCBI taxonomy): domain Eukaryota; kingdom Metazoa; phylum Chordata; class Actinopteri; order Cyprinodontiformes; family Rivulidae; genus Hypsolebias; species Hypsolebias longignatus. The sequence continues at coordinate 2,299,839 of JARVGV010001153.1, read as the reverse complement.
GCCTGTACAAGTCTGAGTCTATAGTGTTGTTTAAAAAAGACTTGATGATGACTTCATTGTCCAAACAATTCTCCTCACAACAATAACACAACATTTGTGTTCTGTCATTTAGTGTTCTCACATTCAAAAGGCATCCAACAGACTCAACCTTTAAGACGTGTGTGTTCCGAGTACGACGGTGGAATTCAAAATGCATAGTTGATGCAAACACTATCTTAATACATATTATGAGCCTGCTTGTGTTCTATTTCTGATGAATTTATCCTCAAGTACGATTAGCCTATATGTATTATTTGCTGAAACAGACCATGAGAAAGAAATTAAGAAAATACAACTCATCATAAGAACGCAAACGCAAAAACTGTGTTGAAGCTAAATTGAGAGTCACTGAAAAGCTGGACAAATATTTTAAAGCTGAATCTTGTGGATTTATTGCCAGCAGTTCATTTAACATGACAGAAAAATGAACTATAAGAAGCAAAACACTGTTCTGTGTGAATACAAGCAGAAACACAGTCCAAAGAATGGGACTATACACAGTGATTTGATTTGTTGTTGTTGATGGAGTACCTTGAAGGATTTTTTTTTTTTTTTTTACAACTTAAAATTAATTCTTCATAGGTTTGAAGTTGCTGCAAGCTAAACAAAAACACAATCCGAATAGCTCCCAAGAAGTCCGCTGCAACTAATCCTGACCGGGAGCCTTTCTGGGAGAAGTTTGCATGTTCTCTCCGTGAATGCGTGGGTTTTCTCCGAGCACTCCAATCTCCTCCCGCAGACTAAAAACATGCATGTTAGGCTGATTGGTAACTCTAAATCAGGGCTATTCACCTGCTGGCCTGAGGGCCAAATCAGGCCAACAGAAGACTTAGTTCGGCCCACCAATAGGCTTATTTTAAATAAAACTAGATTTTAAACCATAAAACAAACTTAATGACAATAACTGATGGGTGTCCAGCCCCTGAGCTCTTGGCTTTCCATAACTGTGCCCCCCTGAGCAATTTAGTTGAATAAGCCTGCTCTAAATTGTCCCTAAATGTGAGTGAGAGAGTGAATGGTTGTTTATCTCATTTGTCTCTATGTGTCCCTGTGATGGACTGGAGGACTGTCCAGGGCATCCCTTGCGTCTCATACAGTAATTGCTGGATATGGGCACCAGTGACCCCCCACAACCCAAAAGGGAAGAAGCAGGTAAAAATGATGGATGGATGGAATAAAATATAATTTTGTTTTGCTGTCTATTTTTAAATACAGATACTGTATTACAGACAACACAATAGATGATTTCAGCTCTGAGATTATGAAAATGTCATTTTTAAATATAAATGAACATAGATCAATTTATCTGATGTGACAAGACTGTGAAATGATGCGGTAAACATTTAACACAAATTAATTTCAGGCAGCGCATGTCCTCTTCCTTTCATGTGTGCACTTCTTAAAGACGAGAAATATAATGAGATTGGTGACGTGTCTCTGCAAACCATCTCAGAACTTCTCTTTGTTCCAAGATCAGGGCCAAAGATGAGAGAACCATCAGCCTACTAATGGTCCTGCACTGACATCTGCAGTGAGTCAGGCTTGTAACTGACGTTACACCAGGGGCAATAATAATCACGTTTCAAATAATTTTGTTAAAAAACACGAATAACACCTAAATACTTCTTTTTCTTTCGGTTCCTCCTTCTTCAGGGGTCGCCACAGTGAACTAACTCGCACAAAGACCTAGCAATTGTTTTTATGTCCGACGCAACCACAGACCACGGAGCTACCACAGCCCTCTGTGTGGAGCAGAGAGCTGCTATCTAGGGCACTCGGGGGAGCAGATGGTGGGGGTTAAGGGCCTTGCTCAAGGGCAAACAAGGGTGGAGGCCAGTGTGGGCGCTTTACCTTTTCCACCCATATTTTTAATGTTGGGAGTCAAACCGGCAATGATAACAGATTCACTTTCACTAACCTCTGTGCCCTTCTAAATAACACCGAAATACAATGCTGAGAAAATTTTGATCATATTTTAACACAAAATAAACAAATGAATATTAAAAGGAAACCACGGTTGCACTGTTCATTAGGTGTTGTTTATTGGATGTTTCTTATTCTTTTGGTAATGATCCATGTGTACATACTGAAACATAAATGAAGCAGTAAATCGACAGCTTTGCTTTTTGGCTCAGACTTTTTTTTCACCATGACAGACTGAGCCAATAGCATTTATTGCATTTGATTCCTCAGTCCATCTACCGCTCCTTTCTACCATCACTGGTGAACAACAATCCAAACAGTGGTGGTCACAGCTAATCAAAAAGCTAGATTTGCTAATTCATATATCACTAACTAAACTATTAGCTTTGCTAATGTTAAACAACTAAACAGGTAAGGAAAAAATGAAAAGAAACTAGTGTAAGCTAATACTGAAGCACAAAAAAAGGGTTAAATTATGTCATCTAGACAAGTTTCTTTTTTGGAAGAAACGTTTCATCTTTCATCCGAAAGACTTCATCAATCTGAGGCCTGAATTAATTATTCAACTTTCAATTTCTTTTTTAAACCATTTTACATGATTTCGAGTAATTGTTCATTTACATTAATCAAGAGAGCGTCCTTGGACATTACTCACCGCTCTCGTCATCTCCCCCTATCTGCAGAATGTCTACGTCACTATTTGCTTGTATGTGCGAGGTGTTTTCTTCTATATCAAGATCATTCATCTCAGCTAAGAAGAAAAAGTTTGTTAGGAATTTTATATATACAGTATATATTTTTTTGGCCTCCAGTTCCTACATGTGTCCAGTTTCACTACTTTGTTTTATTGTCTTTCTAAACAGATCTCACTTTTAAATGAGTCTTCGAGGCTCAATGCGATTTGCCTGTCTAAATACAGGTTGAATGAATGAATGAAAAGTATTTCCGTGACATTATTATTATTTTTTTTAATTTACTGGTATTTTTTTGTCTGTTTCTGTGCAATTTAATTTACTGTATACATCTAAGTTATTTTATCTGTTTGTTGTTGATCTTGCACCACAAATTATTTTGAACATTACTGGTACAGTTCTTTGGAACCAAAGATAATGAACCAGATGACACTTTTGCTGTAAAATACATTACATACTGGTGATTTTTTTCATTTTATTTTTACTTTTAGTACCACACGGTTTATATATAAAGGATAATGTAAACAGGGCTCTCAGAGTTGCAATGAGTTGATGTTAGGTGGGTGAATGATCTGATCATCTGACTTTTGATTGCAGTAATCCACATTATTAGCAGAAATAGAGGGCCCCAAACTTTACTTAGGGCCCCATGGAGGCTTGGGCCAGCACTGACACACAGACATGCATGTGTCTAATGGATTCTTCAAGACATGCCCACAACAGACAGGAACAATTTTTTTTTTTTAAATGTATCCTTTATTTATCCAGGTAGTCTCATTGAGCCACGAGAACTCATTTTCAAGAGAGACCTGTTAGGGAGCAGATGGTGGGGGTTAAGGGCCTTGCTCAGGGGCCCGGAGTGGGGCGATTGAGGGTGGAGGCAGGTGTGGGTGTTTCTCCTTTTTCCACCCACATTTTGATGTTGTCTGTACTGGGGCTTGAACCGGCGATCTTCCGATCACAGGCCCACCGTCTCTAACCTCTGCGCCACCACTCCCCCCACATGTGGCAGAGAGTTGAACTTACAACTTTCTGGTCCAAAGTTGGCTACCCTACCTGTACACCATCTCGACCCCCACACACCATCCCCACTGTGAAACATGTAGTGGTAGAATCATACTGTGGGGATGCCCTTCTTCAGCAGGGACAGGAAGCTGGTCAGAGCTGATGGACGATCCTGGAAGAGAAGCTGCAGAAGACTTGAAACTGGGGTGGAGATCCACCGTCCAGCTGGATGATGACCCAAAACACCCGACCAGAGCTTCAGTGGAACGGGTCAGGTCCAAGCTTAGAACTGCCCAAAGTCCAGAACCTCAGTCCAACTGAGAATGTGTGGTGTGACCTGAAAACTGCTGTTCAGGCGCTCTCCGTCCAGTGGGGCTGAGCTTTAGCTCAGCTTTAGCTTTTTTTAGCTTGGATTATTTAGCATAAACATTCTTTAGCTTTAACGTCGCATCGTTTTCCTTCCTCTTCATTTTTACGCACCGCGCCGTCTCGCTTAAAATCTGTTTGTGTTTGGAACGTGACGAGATGTAGAAAAGTTCAAAGGGTATAAATGATTTTTAAGGCACTTAAAGGTGCAGAAAGAGAAACAACTCTAAGGCAGAGACTTCTGAACTGTTTCAACTTTTAGTTGGGTCATCAAAAAACAACTAGATCATTTTAATGAGTGTTTAATAAAACTGCTCCACGGCTTGTGGCCTTTCTGCCTCTGGAGTCATTCTGCTGTTCTGCTCCTCAGGTCGCGGCTCTTCTCCAGTCCAAACCGGTATGTCGGATGAGGATTCCCGTGCCAGCACCAGCTCTTCTTCATCACCACCTTCCTCCAGCCAAACCAAACAGAGAGACACCGCCTGCAAGAAGAAACGGGAAAGCAAAACCAGCATGAGCAAGACCTCCAAACTGCTTTCCACCAGCGCCAAAAGGTTCAAACAAAACCCGCCGTTCTGTAGAAACCAGCTGCTGCAGCTCAGGAACCATCTCGCTGTCAAATAAGTTTAATATTTCCCATCAAACAGGCTCATTTCAGATAAATCTCAAGCCTCAAACGGTGAAAGAAGAATGTATTTCCTGAACTCTTTTATAATCAACTGTCATAAAGAGCAAGATCAGAAGAGGAACAAAGTTGGTGGTTTCAACAGGCTCACATAAGATCTGTGTCTTTTTAAGGAAGTAGCAGTTTCATTGTTGTGGAGAGAAAAACAAAAGACTTTGTTTAACGACCTCCTTCACCACCTTCATGCACAATGAGCCAGTTTAAACTGAGCGTGGAAAAGTGAATTAACCTGATTTATCTTAGAGATATAAACACTTTAAAGTCGTCTTTGCTCCGTCAGACTTATTATTCAGAGTCTTCTGTGTTTGCAGGATTCAGAAAGAGCTGGCCGACATCACTCTGGACCCTCCGCCAAACTGCAGGTGGGTCTCAGCAGAACCACAGAGTCCACCAGCAAAATGAACTCTGACCAAATGCGTCAGATTAGATTTATTCAGCATCTCTTCAGGCATGTTTATAAAAACTGGTTTCTTTTACTTTCAGTATTGGACATTATCCATACTGCTATTAAAACAATATTAAAATAAATACTTGCACTTAATGACCTAAAACTATGGCTTGATTACAAAACCACTAACTTATCTGTTAATCTACTAATTAACTGTTTTGACTGTAAAATACTTTGTTTTTAAAATGAAGTTCAAGTTTATTTAAAAGAGAAATGATGTACCAGATTTAACCATAAATCTGTGTTCGCTGCACAAGGTAAAATAAATAAATTACAATAAACAACTTTTTAAAAGTACAATATCAAATGGCATGATGTTCACTTCAAGCTCTTGTAGTAAATATTACTTTTTTTGTTTGTTTGTTTGCAAATATCCCCAGCTAAGAAAAAGCACCCTGACTGGAAAAGCATAACTGGGAAACATTTGAAATGTTAATAGTGCCAGTGTTAAAATAAATTTAAAAATAGGTAAACGGTCACAGTCGTGTTAATTCTTGCAGCTAAACTTAAAATACAGTAGTCCCTCATTTATCGCTGGGGATCTGTACCCTGAAGACCCACAATAAGTGAAAAACCGTGAAGTAGGAATAGAACAAGTAGTTGATTTTATTATTTATATAGATATGTTTTAAAGCATTTTAAACCCTTCCCACACGCTTGCAATATTTATACGTTTCTAAAAGAGACAGCATGTCATGATCTCAGCTCTCTGCTTCCTCTGCTCTTTGCCTCCTGCAAGCGCTCTTGGCCATGCCCACGTCTCCGCTCTGCATGGAGATCAGCTGCAGTAGGAAGTTTGTCCTGCAGTGTGGGCTGCACAAAGGTGCAGCAGGTGCCAAATAATTTAAATTATTTTAAATAAAAATGAATGCCATGCCGATCGTGCAGCTCATCCATCAATCAGCCAATTGTGTGTTATGTCCACTCTTATTCTGAAAAACCGCAATAGAGCGAGTCCATGATAAACGAACCGTGAAGTAGCGAGAGAGTCCTGTATTACTGTAGTCCTGAATTACTGCCCATTGTTGGTGCTCAGAGTCTGTTGAGGATGACTCTGTTGCTACTTCATCAAAATGTAGCTTAAAATACGTAGTCCACTGATTGAGCGTTTCATTAAAATTCATCCGGTGGCCCATGAGATATTTTGCTAACAGTTGCGTGATCGCTCACCTTTTACTGGAGCATGTGATGAACCTTCACATTTTAAATCTAAAGAGCTTCATGTGCCTGAATGAGCAGCTTTCAAATCATCTAGTTTATCTTTCATCTGTATCTGTTTGACTCATGAACTCCGTGAGATGCTAAAACAGGATGAATGATCAGAGTTGTCCGTCCATCATCTTGTTCCTGAGTCAGGTCTGGAGGCAGAAACTTGAACAGGGAGGTGTCAGTTCCAGCTCCTCTGGGAGGACTCCAGGGTCCCAGACCAGCTGAGTGTTATGGTCTCCTCCCATTAGAGGCGCCCAGTGTCCATCCTTACCAGATATCTGAACCTCCTCATCTGGCTCCTCTGCACGTGGAGGAGCAGTGGTTCTACTCTGAGTCTCTCCTGGAGAACTGAACTTCTCGCCCTGTCTCTAAGGGGGAGTCCAGCTACCCTGCAGAGCAAACTCAGTTCAACCTCCTGTACCTGTGATTTTGTTCTTTCAGTCACTACTCAAGAGTTTGTGACTGTGGGTGAGAGTAGGAACATAAACAGAGCTTCTTACAGCTCAGCTCCCTCTTCACCACAACGAACCAGAACCGCTCCAGTTTGAGCTGGAGGTCACGGCACGATGACACCAGCAGGACCACATCATCTGCAAACAGAGACAGAACCCTGAGGCCACCGAGCTGTTGAACATTCTCTGAATATGAACGTGAAAGAACTTCTTCCTGCTTCTGTTAATCCCACGTATCCTGGGTTGTCATCCGGGCCCAGATTAGATCCACAATGCCACCGTGCGCTGGACGCAAAGGGGTTGTCCGTTTTATTTATTTCGTTACAGCTGTAACTGTAACGTCCAGTTATCGGGTCGGAATGAAGAGTTCTCCTCCGTGTGGCTTCAGCTGTGATCAAACACAGAAGGAAATCAATATTTGATGTAATATTTGCAGACATCAGAACTATGTGTCGTCTGAGCGTTGAGGGGAAAGAACAAATAAAGATTACACAGACAACAGATTACAACAGATTTACTTTGAGTTTTCCATTAATGAAACACGAGCAACAATCAACAGCTGCATTTTTACAGTAAACATGACCACAGAATGTGTTTGTGATCAATAATCGATATTACAGCTCAAAAACATGAAATAAGTTGTCTAAATGTTTTTTAATGTTTCATACAGCATCAGCTCTTGCTTTGTGTTTTTTCTTTAATAACTCGAATAAATCTTCAACAGAAGCTGTAGTTTTAGTTCACGTCGACACACAAACGCTCTCATTTCCCCCCCAGGAGCCTGTCAGTAAACGCAACACAGATGTTTCTTTTTGAAGTTGCAGCTTTTCACAGTCTGGTTTCTGTGTGGAGATTAGATAATCTCAAAAAGGATTTAACCACATTCAAGATGGCCGCCACAGCTGACTGACCTTAAAAAACACACACACACACACACACACACACAAACAAACTGGCTTCAGCTCAGTTTGTTGTGGTAGTAGCTGAGAGTCATTCTCAACATAAGCTCTGAGGGTTTGAGTGAACGGGCTCACACTTCCTCCGTCTGCAGCAACTTTAAATGATGGTGGCGGGTGACGTGCATTCCTTCAGTGTTTCAGCTTTGAACGTTCTCTTTGTTGATGAAACATGAAAATCTATGCTCAATGAAACAAAAACATAAATACTGTACGTTTATTCTGAAGACTTCAGAGGATAATAAGAATAATAAATAATAATTTGATTTAACTTTTACTCTTTCCGTCTGCAGCGCCGGCCCAAAAGGAGACAACATTTATGAGTGGAGATCCACCATCCTGGGACCACCAGGCTCTGTGTACGAGGGGGGCGTCTTCTTCCTGGACATCGCCTTCACGCCCGACTACCCGTTCAAACCCCCCAAGGTACTGACGTTACCACGGCAACGGCACCATGGCGGGAACATCAGCGTGTTGAATCAATCGTATGTAGTCGATGCGTCTGGAAGCTGCAGGTTTGGTTTAACCTGCAGCAGAATGTGAGCGTCACCTCATCACAACATAAACAAACAAACAAAAGGAAACCACTAGGGATGGGGCCGATCCGGTATCTGTATTGACCTCCGATACCAGCATAATTTACGTATCGGGTTTTCGATCCAACCTGCCGATATTTTCTGATCCATGATGCACTACACGTGTACACATTGTTCTTGAGAGGAGATTATAACAGCCTCATATAAAATCAATGATAATGAGGATATCGGAACTGGATCGGTATCGGCCGATATTCAGATTTAAGTATCTGGATCGGATCAGAAGTGATAAAATGTGGATTGGTGCATCCCTGGAAACCACACACCTACAGCTGTTCTTACTAAGGCTTGTGTTTGTAAAGCAGTAACGTGCACGTCGTGCCTTTACACCAGGTTATAACGCAGGGGTCTGCAACCTGCGGCTCTGGAGCCACATGCGGCTCTTCGGTCCCTCTGCAGCGGCTCTTTCAAGCTTTGACCAAAACTGAATTGGTCGTTCTACAAACAACAACAAAAACGACTAGTTTCATCAGTTTTTCTGTCATTTCATTTGCAAACATGTGAATATTGGGACAAGTACAAGGAGTAAAACTTTAACTTTATGCTTTATTTGTATACTTCATGTTTCCACAATCAAAATAAAATACCTAGGTTTGTATAGGTCATGGTTTTTATTAATTAACAAATCCTCTCTTTAAAATAATGTTTTTTTTTTTTTTTAATTTGTCTTACATTGTAAAAAATAAAAATTATTAGTTATTTTATTTTTATACTGTCACCCCTAGTGGCCACAAAAGCCCCTTCCAACAAACCTAAAGTGGCCCATGGGCCACCAGTTGATGACCACAGTTGTAGCATGTTGCTGCTCCGAACACTTTAGTGAACAAAGGCGTAAAATGTCTCTTGACTATAAAGGTTGCAGACCCCTGTTACAACGTGTTCTGTGCTTCTGCACTGAGAGGTCGCTCTGATGGTTTTAAAGGTTTTGATCCTCTGATCCACTGTGCCGCTGTCCACCTGAGAGGCAGGTGACACGTCAACAGCAGGGGTGTCCCTCCACTCATGGCTCTGGGATATTTGTAATGTTTTGATCTGAATTTATTTTTTTTTACTTCCTCTCACGTGATCACTTAAGTTCTGGCAGTGGTTTAGTGGTTAGCACTGTTGCCTCACAGCAGGACGGTCCTGGGTTCAGGCCCCGCTTTGGACCTGCGGTCTTTCTGTGTGGAGTTCACACGTTCTCCTCGTGACTGGTTTCCTCCCGCGGTCCAGAACATGCACGTTAGGCTGCCTTCAGGCTCAGGCCTCCCTTTAAGAAGAGATCTGTGATCTCAGCAGGATTTGCCTGGTTAAGTAAAGGTTAATAAAAAAATCAAACGTCTTTCCTTCCCCAGCCTCACAGATTAAAACCAGTCAGTCGTGGTTAATGGTTGACAGGAAGTGGTGCCGTCTGCCGTGACGGGGACTGGAGGCAGTCGATGATCTCTGCAGTTTGGGCTCTCTGAACGACCCGGGTGGTTTTAGATGCAGCGAGGACCGTCTGAATGATCGTGGTGGACTGTAGAGTAACGGTTTATTAAACTGGTCAAATCTGTGGCTCTTACTGGTTTTTGTCCCACAAATCTGAAGCAGCTGTCTGTGTCAAAAACAGTTCAAACATGAAGGTTTCCCGTTCGTTTCTGTTAGTGTGCCCAGTTTTGGACTTGTCCCTCACAGCAGTGGCCATTTTCACACGTTTGCCTGGTTTTGGGGGGTGGGGGTGGTTATATGTTGTTTTGTGTAAATTGACGCGACTTTGAGCCAAATCGACGTTTGAGCGTGAGACAGGATTGAAAACCACTGATGTGTTTACGCTCAGCTGCTTCCACAAAAACAGATAAAAAAAGAGAATGGCCTCCGGTCGGTCCGGTCCAGATCCACCGAGCTCTGAATGGACCCGCCTGGACCAAAACTTTTAGTTTGGGTTGAGTTCCAGGTGTCTGTTCTCCCGTGTCGGGTACGTGGAGCTTTTCTTTTTGTGATGAAGAATCGACGTCGTCATCCTCAGTCGCCTCGGCTGCTTTCAGCTCGGACCAGCGGAGGTGAAGAGTCTGAGAGGAGAGCGTTTAGTCTCGGTTCAGCTCTGTGGCGGCAGCTCATCAATAAATCAGCTTCAGGTTCTTATCCATGCTGGAAACATTTCTCCTAACTGAAACTTCTAAACATGTTATTGGAAGTACAATTAAACTTTGGAGTATTTTCCAGGAGTTTGGAAAAGTTTCCAGAACATTTCCTGTCCTGACTTCTAAAAGTTTTCTTACAAAAAAAAAACATATTTTTGTCATGAATCAGCTTCATCGTCTGTGAGCGTTGAGTCTTCAGTCTTGCTGCTCAAACACTTCTCAGGGGTTCATGGTGGACGTTACTCAGATGATTAAAAAATAAACCTTTTAGTTGGATTACAAACTTGTAAAAAAAAAAGATTTTTATTTTCATGTTATCTGTTTTTTTGTTTTTGGGTCTAATTTCAAATGAGGTTTAATCTGTGTACATATAATATAAGTGGGAGTGGACCTGCAGTCTCTGACAGAGGTGTCTGAGCAGAGGATGCTGAGGAACCTGCTCCAGGTCCTGAACAACACGCCGTCCCCCCCCTGCTTGACACCCTGGACTCTTACCCCAGCACCTCAGTTGTAGACTGAGACCACCGAGGTGCTCCACCACCGAGGTGCTCCACCACCGAGGTGCTCCACAGGAAGTCCTTCAATCAATTCCTCCCCTTTTCTACAATTAATCTTGCACCACAATAAACTCTTTAATGTTTCTGTCTGCACCTGATGACATGTTTTAGAACTTAAAGTTGGTATTTTTATATTCTGTTATTTTTATATTCTGTTATTTTTATATTCTGTTATTTTATATTCTGTTATTTTTATATTCTGTTATTTTTATATTGTTGTTTTTATATTCTGTTATTTTTATACCTGTATTCTGTTATTTTTATATTCTGTTATTTGTGTGTGTTCCTTTGTACTGAAACATACTACACGACTTTAGAGACGGCATCTTGGCGTGGCTGCGGTACCTCGGTGGTCAGTGCTGCGGTCTTGCAATCCTGAGGTTGCGAGTTTGAGCCCAGGTTGCTTCAGGAAGGGCATCCGGCTTAAAATTGCCAAATCTTTCATGCATGTTCACTTGATGTGGTGACAGATGAAAGAGTAGCTGAAAGAAACTCATTTACTTTTAGTTTGTTTTTAAATTGTTGTTGTTTTTGTAGCAACATCAATTCTGACCTTTCTGATAATAAAAAAAAAATCTTGATTAAAAACAAGCGGCTGAATAAGAATTAAAACGTTGGACTCAATCAGAGCAGAACGATGGAGCTCTGCATTCATCATGTGGGTGGGCTCCTGGTCCTTGGGTCAAAATGGCCCCCTCAATCTTAAACTGAGACCTCTGGGGTCCGTTTGACTCGAGGGCAGCAGGAGGGTTAAAGTCAACAATAATATCTTTATTAAAGTAGACAAAGATGAAAATTAAAAAAAAATGTTCTGGTTGATGCTTCCTGTTCAGACACTTTGGGGTGAAAAGTGTCAGAAATGAAAGGGTCAGCGTCTCTCTCTTCTGCCAGCAGAGGGCTCCACCTCCTGCAGGTTCAGGTGTTGGACTTCAATCCTGTGATCAGCTCTATCACCTGTCCTGTCGTCCTCAGGTGACGTTCCGTACGAGGATCTATCACTGCAACATCAACAGTCAGGGCGTGATCTGTCTGGACATCCTGAAGGACAACTGGAGCCCGGCCCTCACCATCTCCAAGGTGCTGCTGTCCATCTGCTCCCTGCTCACAGACTGCAACCCAGGTAGGACCAGGTCTGGTTCTGAGAGGGAAGTCTTTGTCTCAGGATTCCAGATAATGAATTGATCTAATTAACTGGAATGTGTTGAAGTTTGAACGCAGAAACTCAGAATGCACCTCGTTTTACAGAAAAATATTTTAATAAATAGAGTGAAGACGACAAACCTGTTTTTTTTAAAAGTCTTCTCCCCTCAGTATCCATGAGTTTGTCTTGTTAAGGGTATAAAGACTATAAAAGTCTGACCATGATCAAAATTTACAGAAAAATAATTTACAACAAACATTAGCTGTTAATTTATTGTAAATATTTGTACTAAAACTGTAAAAATCACCACAAAAACTGAGTCAGAAAAAGCACGAGATTATAAAAGAACTGTCCACAAGTTGATTGACTGATGAACACACATCAGGACATCGACTAGTTGGAAACAAAAACATTTTCCATTGAGCCGTCAAATATAAACTCTATATTTTAGTCACAAAAAAGCTAAATCATGTTAAATCCTGTCTGGACAGCTTGTTCAGTAGGAAGGGGCGGGGCGCCCTGCTTGTATAATGGTAGGGGAGACGCTGAAGCAACATCTCCCAACGATCCAGGAGCAACTTGGAGATGAACGACAGTTGTTCCAGCGCGGTGAAGCTTCACGTCACGAGACACAAGTGATGACCAAGAGGCTCGGGGAACAGAACCTCCTCAGATCTCAATCCCACTGACGATCTGTGGTCAGTCCTTAAAAAGAGGGTGGACAAACAAAAACCCAGAAGTTCTGATCAACTCCAGGTATTGATTAGGCAAGAATGGGTTTCATCGCTCAACATTTAGCTGATATCCAGCAAGTCGAGGCGAACGGCACGCCTTAAAGAAGAAGGGTCAGCGCTGTAAATGAGTCTTTGCTTCAACGGATGATGGTCAATAAAATAAAATAAAAATGTGTGGGATTATTATAACTGTGCTTCATGAAACCAAACAAGCATCTGACAAAATGTTCTAAAAAAACCTGAGGCTGCAAACTGAAAAGCAAAAGCAGTGCCTTTCTCAAAACGTGTGCCCTCGACTACACGACAACAAATCTTTTTAAATCCAGGCCTCAGGGTGGAGGTTTTTAAAACTTCCTGCATCTTTTCTCTGGAAAACACAACTTACCTGAAAGAGTTCACTCTGTTCACTGCGATTACAGACCGTTCATAATCTGCATTTACCTGGATTATTTGATCATTTGTAAAAATGACAGTGTCGGCTACTGACCTGGAACTGCAGCAGGTTCAGCGTCTTCTGGTCTCGTCTAAAGAGCGTGACCGTGTGGACGTGAAACATTTTCACATTCTGTATTAAACATCTAACACATCCAGGAGATCGTCTCTTATAAACTGGGCCGCCATCCGTTGGTTTGATTCTTTTCATTAATTCTTGTAAACGACTTGACTTTTGGTTTTTTTAAATTCTGCATTAGAGGAGCCCCGACTTTGTCTTTAACCACCAAGTTTCCTGTTGGTGAACGTGTCACGCTTCAAAGTAGAACAACCGTTTTAACTCCAGCTCCATAAATTAGTCAGTAAATGATTTTAGTTCTTGGGCGTCCATGAGTTTCTAGTTTTCTTTGTAAGAGGTGTCCGCAGCTCCATTTAAAGTTTACAGTAGGGGTGCACAGATAAATCGGCCAGCCAATTTATCGGCCCCGATTTCCTTAATTTTGGGAAATCTGAAATCGGCCGATACGTGCATGAGAAACCGATTTTACCTATTGTTATTTTTTTTTTAGTTTTAACAACAATTGTCTGAACTTGATTTATATTTCAGAGCATTAACCTCACGGCCAGTTAAAACAAGTTTGTATTGTTTCTAGGATATTGTTCAAGGGTATGTTTTTCAATAAAATAAGATTAGAAAATTGAAGGTGCATTGTGACCTTATAACACGTGACGGTGTCGCTTATAAAACAAAAATCTGTATTGGGCGGAATCGGAATCGGCAGTTCAGACTTTGTAGAAATCTGTGATCATAAAGAGTCGGTGCAGTCGGTGCAGCCCTGATATGTAGAACTGTAAAAACACGACTGGCTCTTCAGCGCAGTTATGAATCTAATTTAATCTGTTAGTTTGTCACAGCTTCAAGCTTTAGTGCTCCATAAAATATTAAGTTCTACAAAACGCATGTGATCTCAAACAGGTCACCTGGAGTAACAACGACCAGACTTCATGCAAACATCGATTTTAAGTCTTTTATTTATCTCGTCATTTTGTTATTAAATCAAAGTTCAATCTTGTTGCACAGATTTGAGACTGACGCCAGACCATTTTCTCTGTGTACCTTTAGTAATATTTAATATTTGGATATTAATTCATGTTTAGTTAAAGTAGCTGTTAAGAGTGTCAGGCTGCAGAAAACTCCCTCAGTTCTGCAGTTTGACCCGTTTCACTGGTTCTGATGCTCCACAATAAAGACCTTTTTAAAAATGTTCTGCTGAGCGAGACGTTTTTAAACTCGCCCACCTCGTCTGGTGTTTTCTGTACGTCTGCAGATGATCTGAAGTTCTTGTTTTGTTTCCGTTCAGCTGATCCGTTGGTGGGCAGCATCGCGACCCAGTACACGACCAACAGAGCCGAACATGACCGAACGGCCAAACAGTGGACGAAACGATACGCCACATGAGCCCGCAGGACGCCGGCGGGACGAGGAGGAGGGCCGGGGCGTCGGGTTTATTTCTATCTCAGATTTTTAGAAGTTTATTGTCTGGTTTATGTTTTGCTCCCTGATTAAGTTATCTCTACAAATATGGAAATAAAGGAACAAAATGAACAACACTGGTTTGTTGTCGTCTGTGTTTCTGTGGGTTTTATCTGCAGCAGGACCAACTCACATCCTGCTTCATATGAAGAACTTTAAAAAGAATCAGCAACTTTACTGTGAGCAAGTTCAATGTTTGGAGCTGGAGGTGCGTGTTCACGTGGTCGTACTGAGATGAAGACGGTGTTTCCTAATGGAGCTACCATCCAAAGTGGGGTTAAAGGTCACTGGCATTTGTCTCCTTGCTTGTGGTCTGTTTTGTCTCTTGTGCTTCATCTCGTGTCCTCTGTCTTCCTCCTGCCTCCTTTGATTCACCTGTCGAAGGCGGTCGTTTTATGGTTTAGTCTCATCGCCCATAACTTCTGACCGCTCTAGATAATTTAACAAAACTTGATATGACTCTGTGCCGCCACCACACGGCGTGGTGTGTTATCTTTTCATCACCCCAGCTTCAAGGTCAAGGTCACAAATCCAGGTCTTTGCTCGTCCGTGGCTTCAGGTCGCTGTGGGTCGTGTGTCGACAGGCGTGTAACGTGTTACTCGTTTTTCCTTTTGCCTCCCAAACGCCGCCTTTTTGTTTTTGTCCTAAGAAAATGTTGTGACATGTTTTTCTATCAGTGCATCTGGAAAGTTTTCACAGCACCTCTTCTCTTTTTACACATTTTTTGTTACAGCCTCATTCCAAATTATATAAAATTAATCTTTCCTTAAAATGGTTGTCCATCTAAACAGTGATCGGGAGAGAAGGGCTTTAGAGGGGTGACCAAGAACCTGATGGTCACTCTGTCACAGCTCCAGCGTTCCTCTGTGGAGAGGAGAACCTTCCAGAAGGAAACCAAAGGCACTTGAAGGACCTCAGACCAGGAGAAACTAAATTCTCTGGTCTGATGAGACAAAGACTGAACTTTGGTTTGAATGTTTGGAGGAAACCAGCTCCTCACCAGGTCAATCCCACTCATACAGTGAAGCATGGTGGTGGCAGCATCATGCTGTGGGGAGGTTTTTCAGCAGCAGGAACTGGCAGACTAGTCAGGATGGAGATAAAGATGAATGCAGCACTGTACAGAGACAGCCTGGATGAAAACCTGCTCCAGAGCGCTCTGGACCTCAGACTGAGGCGATAGGACAACGACCCAAAGCACATGGCCAAGATCTCAAAGGAGGGGCTTCAGGACCACATGGCCAAGATCTCAAAGGAGGGGCTTCAGGACCACATGGCCAAGATCTCAAAGGAGGGGCTTCAGGACCAGCTTGAGAAGTACTGCAAAGAAGAATGGGACGATCTGTACAGATGTGTGTGCTCCGCTTGAAGCATCTTGTTCAAAAAGCCTGGAGGCTGTAACTGCTGCAAAATGTGGATCAGCAAAGTATGAAGCAAAGGCTGTGAATACTTGATGTGATTTCTTAGTTTTCTATTTTTAATAAATTTGCAGAAAATCATATTTTTTCACATTGTCAAAGTGTGTATTGTACTGTGTGTACGTATAGTTTTGAGTAAAGAGATTAATATAATTTGGAATAAGGCTGGAACAACAAAATGTGGAAAATTGAAGCCTTGTATATTTTCGTACGCTTCACGTCCCTCGTCTTAGAGTGAAAGAGGGAAGTGAAAATCCTGTTTGTGCATCTGTGAACGATGTGAGCGCAGTAACTGGAAAACGAAACGTGGCACTGGTGTGCAGCTGCATCAAGGTGTACGAAAGGTTCCTGTCGATCTGGTGCCACGTCAAAATCCAAGATGGTCACCAGTTTTTGTATTGCTTACAGTTTCCTCTAATGACTGAAAGGAGTGTGTGTGTGTGTGTGTGTGGGGGGGGGGTGCTGAAGATTAAACTATGGGGGCCACCAGTGGCCACCCCCTGGCTCCACCACTGCACCTGGTGGTGGATAAAATCTCCAGGATCCATCGTTCTGCACCACCTCGGACAAGAAGAGAAAAACCTCCCTCTGTTCTCCACAGGGTGACGCCTCCTCACCTGAACATCTCACACCAAAAACATTTAGGTTTACTTGGATAGTTTAGTTTCAGTCCAGAAAAACACTAATCTCTAAAACTACAAACAGTGACACGTCGACATACTTTCTTACTTTAACAGCTAAAGTTCGGCTCTTCTTCAGTAAAGTCTTTCAGCGCTCACATGTTTAATTTCTCCAGTTTTGCACCAGTGAAGTCTGAACAGCTGAATCTGACAGTGAACTTCGGCTGTTCCATCATCTCTGACACTTCTGGGCTTTTTGTCGTTCATTAAATGGTTTTAAAGAAAAGTTTGAGTGAAAAGTTTGTGTACGTGACGAGGATGAGTCGTTCCACACGAGCTGGAACACTGATCATCTGTTCTGTTTGTTTTAAACCACTTTTTTTTATTTGTCCTCACGTAAACAACTTTTTTTTCCCCAAGAAAACCTCCTGACCCTGAAAGTAATTATTAACTAGAGTTAAAACCTCCAGTTCGTTTGGCACACACGACAATTGTCAAACGTGATGAAATAAAGTTGTACAGGTCAGCCGGGACAAACGTTAATGATTTATACACGTTTTATTTTTAGGTGAAGTTTTGATTATTTGATGAGCGTTTACAGGAGATCCTGCCGATGAGCAGGATCATTTATCTTTCTGCCTCTTTGGGTCAGAACAAGATGAAAACAAGTCAAATGTCTTTGTTGCTGAAAGATGGTGAGTTCATTAAAACAGTACGTTAAACGGCTGCGCTCTGTTCCAGGATTTCTGTGACCTTTTTAAATTAAAGTTACCGTCCGTGAAGAGAATCTGTTGATCTGTGAAGACCGTCATGAAATAAAAATAACATACCTGAAGTTTGGCCTCGTTTCAGTTTTGATGATGGGAGTTTCAGGACTTCCAGGACCGCTGAGGAAATGACAAAACAAAAATAAATCCCACTAATAATCTGGATTAGTTCATTATAATTCACATTTACAGACTTTACCCTCCATTTACATAAAACCCTTAAACTTACTGGGCATCTCGTTTGTGTCCGCACGTTAGAAATTGTATAAATGTGGCACTGATGTAGAAGTAATTCAGACCAAGCACCGGGCAAAAGTTTTAAATCACTTAATTGATATGTAAACATTTATTAAATAATCTAACAAAGTTAAGTCAGGTCCTTTGGACAGATTCAAAAAAACAAAAAAACTTGTTGAAACATTTCTGGGCGCCTCCCTAGGGAGGTGGTTCAGGCATGTCCGACAGGGAGGAGACCCCAGGGAAGACCCGACATGCTGGAGAGACTACATCTCTGTTGGCCTGGGAACACCTCGAGTCCTCCCAGAAGAACTGGAAGAGGAGGCTGTGGAGAGCGATGTCTGGACCTCCTGCTCAAGATGCTGCCCCCAAGACCTGAATCCAGAACAAGAGGAGGATGATGGATGGATGGATGTTCAGTCTGAGGAGCTGCAACAAACTCAGTCTTATAAATAGCATCTTCTCATAGTGGATCAACCAGATTGTTGTTGACATCCAGAACTAGCCGCTCACGATAAAGGAGGACCATCAGTCTAACAATTGGTTGTTAGCACTCTGATGGTTGTTTGCTATTCACAAGGGGCTGAGCGATACTAGCAATAACAACATTGTAAGAGGGGGACAGTTGGACACGGCGGCTCCGTCCCTGTTACATGTTCTAGAATTACGCCGCTCAAGGTGTCTGCATGTTGGAGCAGCTCTGTTACTTTCATTCTGAGATTTTGCTTTTGGAAACTTTAATTCCTCTTTTTCTGGATTTAAGTCACTTTTTTTTTTTTTTTGGATGATTGTTTCCTCTGGTATCAGATGGTGTGCAGCTGGAAGGATTTTTACTGAAACTTTTAGTTTGGGACATTTGTTATGATGTGTAACAATGGCAACGAGGCAGTTTTCTACAACCAACAGCAGCTGATTAACATCTCAAAAGCTCAAATAATACCTCAACTACAGCCACAAATCTCATGAGTTGAAAAGGATGTTCTGTGGATGCATTCTCATCTACCTGCCAGCTGTGCTCGAGTGCCTGACCACTGAGATCCT